>JABUQX010022362.1:7500-42500 GCA_015478945.1 Trachelipus rathkii | reverse complement strand
TAATAATAATTATCTAAAATAATAATTAATAAATGAAATAATAATTAATAATAATAATAATATAATAATAAATAATAAAATAATAATTAATAATAATTACTAATAGTAATGATAATAATAATAAGTAATAATAATAATTAATAATAATAATATTAATTAGAATAATAATATAAATATCAATAATAAAATAATATATAATAATATAAATTAATAATAATGAAATAATAATAATAATAATAATAATATAATATTATATTAATAATAATAATAATAATAATAATATAAATATAATAATAATAACTAATAATAATAATAATAAATAATAATGAATAACGTTAAAATAATAATAATAATTAAGTAATAAAATTAATAAAAGATAATAATAATATATTAATATAATAATACATAATAATAATAATAATAATAATAATAATAATAATAATAATAATAATAATAATAATAATAATAATAATAATAATAATAATAATAATAATAATATAATTATGTTTTAATAATAATATATTAATATTAATATTAAAATAATAATAATAATAATAATAATAAATACATAATAAACAATATAATAATATGAATATTAATAATAATAATAATAATATAATAATAATAATCAATAACAATAGATAAATTTTATGTTGTTTAACAATTATATCTTAGCTTATTTATTCCTTTAGTTATTTTTATATTATTTAATTCATAATTATAATCACTATAGGTGGTGCCTCGCCAGCACCTCCTCCACTTCGTCAATCTGTCCATCTTTCTTCCCGGGCCTCCCCTTTGGTCTCCTGCTCCTGGTCTCACTCCAAGACCTCCTTGTCCTCTCTCCTCTCCCATCCTCTCCAGATGTCTTAACCACCTTAATTAGACCTTTTCCATCTTATTTCTCATGGCACATGCCCCTGACCTCTCTCTCTCTCTTATATATATATATATATATATATATATATATATATATATTATCTATATATTTAATTATATATTAAATATAATATATATATATATATCATATATATAGATATATATTATATATTAATTATAGTATATATCTCTATAATATTAGTATATAGATATATATTCAACTGTTCATTCCTTGCTCAATCTCTTCTGCTCTTTCCCGGCATTACCCTCAAGGGGCTAGTCTCCGCTGCTTGCATTCTGCTTCTTGTAACTACGTCCGTTGTCCAGCTCTCCACACCATACATCAATATGGACGTCAAGATATTCTCAAAAATGACTCTTTTCGCATGTAGGGACATATTCTGATCCTTCAGCAAAGCATAGAAAATGCCTACGCTTCTTCCGTATTTTCCCATCTTTTCGGCGATATCTTCCCCTATTCCTCCCCTATTTCCAAACACACTTCCTAAATACTTAAAACTTTCTACCTCTTTTATGTTACTTTCATTTACCTGGATATTTAAACCTTCCCTTCTCTCTCTCTCTCTCTCTCTCTCTCTCTCTCTCTCTCTCTCTCTCTCTCTCTCTCTCTCTCTCTCTCTCTCTCTCTCTCTCTCTCTCTCAAAAAAATTCGCAACTGACTGATAATACATCGTATTCATTACTATGTGATTAACAATCCAAATGAAAAAATATATAAATAGAATGATTAATTGTAATAATTTAAAATTGTTTAAGATGGATCGATGCACATCGTATTCATTACTATGTATTTATCTATCTATCTATCTATCTATCTATCTATCTATCTATCTATCTATCTATATATCTATCTATCTATCTATCTATCTATCTATCTATCTATCTATCTACTTTCAAAACCACCGTCTTCTTATTCATTTTCAGGCCACCCTCCTCGAAACACATATTCCACCTTTCGAGTCCCTCTTCCATGTCCTCCTCCTTCACGCTCCAAAAAGCTATATCGTCGGCGTATGCCAAAATACCCCATTCATTGTTTTTATCCCATCCTGCTTTAAATAACCCTATCTAAGTATGCAATAAACAACAGGGGCGATAACACACTCCCCTGCTTCACCCCCGTTCTCACTTGAAACCACTTCTCATTTTCATGTCCCGTCCTCACCTTGCATATACACACCTCGTACAAGCTCTTAATTGCATTTATCATTCTCCCCGAAACTCCATATTCCTCCTCTAGACATCCCCACAACCTATCTCTTGGGACCGAATCAAAGGCTTTTTGCAAATTCACGAAGGCCACGCTCACCCCAACATTGAATTCTCACGTCATCTCTACAATCTGTCTTAAACTAAAGACCAGATCCGTTGTTCCCCTATTCTTCCTGTACCCATGCTGCTCCTCTCCCAACTTTGCTTCTATCCTCCCTCTCAGTCTTCTCTCTATCATTCTTTCATATACCTTTACTATATGATTTATCAGGGATATGCCCCTGTAATTTTCACAAATACCAGAATCTCCTTTTCCCTTATATATCGGCACGATTATTGTTCTCCCCACTCCTCCGGCACTCTCCCACTCCTCCAGCACCTATTCAGTAGCTTTAGTATATACCTCTTTGTTTGAGCCCCCGCCTCCCTCATCCTCACCAGGCGCCTTCCCGTTTTTCATCCTCGCAACAGCCTCCTCCTACTCCTCCTCCTCCTCCTCCTCCTCCTCCTCCTCCTCCTCCTCCTCCCCCTCCCCCTCCTGCATCCGTAAATCATCCCCTCCCCCAGCACCCTATCCTTCCACGTTCAACAAATTCTAATCCTTCCTGTATGATCTTGCTAGCCCATACAGCAAAGATTTATCTTCTCTCTTTGATCTTCCTCCAACCTCCCCTAGCTCTCTCTCTCTCTCTCTCTCTCTCTCTCTCTCTCTCTCTCTCTCTCTCTCTCTCTCTCTCTCTCTCTCTCTCTCTCTCTCTCTCTCTCTCTCTCTCTCCGTTTTTTTTTTATTGTTTTTGCTTCAAATCTTGCGATTACATGCTTCTCTCTCGTTTCCGGTGTCTTTCTCCTTAGCTATGTTCTCTACTTCTCATCATTTTTGTTTTTATTTTATCGCTTCACTTACCTCCATCGTCCACCACCGTGTATGTTTCTTCTTTCCTCCTCCCATCCACTCCTTCACAGCACCTCCTCAACCCTTGACAACTCCTCCTCTCCACTCTCATTATTACAATCACATTTTCATTTATCATTCATTCGAATTCTGTTCTTATTTCTTGGTCTCTTAAGCTCTTTATCTTTATGATCTTCTTATACACAGGTTGTTTTCTGAAGTTTTTCACTTTAACATTTGCCACTATCATCCGATGATCTGTGTCCAAAGAAACCCCAGGAATTACCTTCACGTTACTCACTATCCTCTTATCTGATGAAATGAAATAGTCTGTCACCGATCTCTGGTCAAAACCTCCCATATTCTGTTTCCATTTATATTTTGTATATATGTGTGTTTCTCTATGGTTAAAAAAGCCATTCACTATTTTAAGGTTATTTCTGACATACATATCTATCAATCGCTCACCTTCCAAATTTCTCACTTCCTCTCCAAAAGGTCCAATGAACTCTTCCACTCCTTCACTCTCTCTCTTCCCACTCTAGCATTAAAATCTCCCATCATTAGAGTCACCGCGTTTTCATCTGCTCCATACACTTCTTCCAGTTTTTCCATGAAGGTATCCTTCTCTTCCTGTGTGCATCCCTGCTGCGGAGCGTACACCTGAAAGATTCTATATTTTTTGCTTCCCAGCTTCAGTGTACATACCATCAATCTCTCATTGATCAGCCGTCTCCCAAATCTCTTCCACTCTCTCCACCCCCAATTCTCGTCTCCGCCATACCCATGACATCTATATTTCTCTCCCTCATCACCTCCAAAATCTCCTCCTCCTTATCTCTATAAGTAGCTATATTTAAGCTACTCATTTTAAGTGTGGTCAAATTCATGTTCCGTTTTCGGTTAAAGGGTCGTCGTCTTTGAATCAGTCCTGTTTCCGAGGCTACACTTGGAGAATTGCAAGCAAAAGTTTTTTTACCACATCGGCTTGCTAGGCCTGTCTGTGAGAACACCTCCTTTTATCCGGGCTTTGGACCGGCGTAGTGCTGGATGTTGTTTTCCATATATATATATATAT
Organism: Trachelipus rathkii; assembly: GCA_015478945.1. Lineage (NCBI taxonomy): Eukaryota > Metazoa > Arthropoda > Malacostraca > Isopoda > Trachelipodidae > Trachelipus > Trachelipus rathkii. The sequence goes on along the minus strand of JABUQX010022362.1, from coordinate 38,418 downwards.
ATATATATATATATATATATATTTTTTTCTATGTTCTATATATATATATATATATATATATATATATATATATATATATATATATATATATATATATATATATATATATATATATATATATATATATATTATATATATATATATATATATATATATATATATATATATATATATATATATATATATATATATATATATATATATATATATATATATATATATATATATATATATTTCTATATATATATATATATATATATATATATATATATATATATAATAGAAGTGAGTAGTATACACCAGATTTGGGACCTTCTTATCTAACCACAAAACCGCAAAACTGATAAGAAGGCAAAGATGCCGCCGCCATAAAAGGTCACTTCAAAAGTGACCGCGAAAAAGGTCACGTGATTCTATAGGCTATATTCTATAGGCTATATATTCTAGAGGCTATATATTCTATAGGCTATATTCTATAGGCTATATTCTAGCTTCTAGCACGTGCCGACCTATATTGTAGAATACACCGGTCTTAGTGCCTACCCCTAGGTTATAGGGTACGGGGAGTCGATTGGTGTGTATTAGAAGGTGCTAGGATGTTTCCTTCTACGAGTTATTACCCTACCCCCCTTTTCTAGCCTTTTCTAGCATGACATGTCCTACGTCATAGAACACGGCTAATAATGGTGTCTACTCCTAGGTTATAAGGTACGAGGATTCGATTGGTGTATATTAGAAGGTGCTAGGTTGGTACCTTCTATGAGTTAGTATCCCCCCACCCCCCTTTCTAACCCTTCTAGTGCGATATATCGTAAGCGTCGGAATATATCCGATATTTGTATCGATTAATACATAATGCTGAATCGATTCCTGTGGTTTACGACGGAATCGATTCATTCCTAACAAGAGTTAGTATTAGATATTACCCTACCCCCCTTTCCTAACATTTTTGTTTCTTGAGCTATGAAGCCGAGCTCGGTGTTGCCTAGTATGTTTTGAGGTATGCCGAGTCGATTCCCGCTATTGCCGAGTGCGGCGTTTCAGCCGTTGCGGTTTTAGAACGCACCAACATGCGTTTTTCGTAGATGGCGTACCCTTCGTCAAAAACCTATCATGACGGGTGTCAAACAGGGGTAGAATGTCTCAAAAATAAGATTCCCGTAGTTACTTTCCCGAACGCCATAGTCCCCAGGGCCCCAGCCGGGGGTCATTTATGGGGCAAGAAATGACACAAAATGACATATCTTAGCAAAAGAGGTGTTAGAGACATCGTATCTTCTTCAAACTTGTATAACTATATATTGCAACATTGTTTCATCCAATGTTTCAAGTCAACATGTCAGTACTTTAAAATTTAAAAAATGGATTTAGAAAGCTGAAAATTGGTGAGTGTATAGAAGAGAATAAATGAAATAGAATGGCTATGTTAAACTAATTGGCGAACCATATGGAGCCGGAGCCGGAGCTGATGGTTGCGGTGCCAGAATGGAATTCTGGTTCCAGCTACATATTAGGACAAATAAGGTGTCTACATATATGTTTTCAATGGTGTAGAACTCATTTTTGATGGTTTCAGTTGGCCTAGCTGGTTCTAGCTTCTAGCACGACATGTCCTACATCCTAGAATACACCCCATATTAGTACCTACCCTATGTTATAAGGTACAGGGATTCGATTGGTGTATATTAGAAAGTGTTAGGATGCTTCCTTCTACAAGTGAGTACCCTATCCCCTTTTCTAGCACTTCTAGCAAGCGTGACCTACATCATAGAATACACCTAATATTAGTGTCTACCCCTATGTTTTAAGGTATGAGGATTCAATTGGTGTGTATTAGAAGTTGTTAGGATGGTTCCTTCTACGAGTTAGTACCCCTACCCCCCTTTTTCTAGTGTATGTATTCAACTTTGTTATTTTTCGAGCTAGAGAGTTGAACTTGGTGTCTACCTCTATGTTTCGAGGTATGCCGAGTTGATTTCTGACCGAGTGGATCAGAGCTTTCCTTAAGGTCTTTTGCACCGGTGCTGCGGTGCTCATATATATATTTATGGTTTTTTTTAAAGGTTTTTCTGGTTAAAGATATTCTCTTCAAACGGGCTATCATGGTTGTTGAAGGTGCAGGATGTCATGTAGGTACCTGCCCCAACTTGAATTCCTGTATGTAACTGTCCTAACCTCACACCTACACACACACACACACACACACACACACACACACGGATACGTATACACACACACCCGCTAGGCTACTTATACACACACGCACACCCGCTAGGCTACTTATACACACATACACCCCGCCATTGATACATGCACCCACCCTAGCTCACACCTACACCTACACATACACACACACACACTATAACACTTATACACATATACACACACCCATAGACACTTACACCCACCCATAGACACTTACACTCACCCATAGACACTTACACTCACCCATACACTTACACACACACACATACACACACGCACACACACACACACACACACACACTCGATATTTTGATGCCTCAACTTTGATGCCTCACCTTTGATGACTCAACTTTGATGCCTCAGCTTTGATGAATCATCTTTGATGCCTCAGCTTTGATGACTCATCTTTGTTACTGGAAAAAAGAAGGAGGAGGAGTAAGAAGAAGAAGAAGAAGAAGAAGAAGAAGAAGAAGAAGAAGAAGAAGAAGAAGAAGAAGAAGAAGAAGAAGAAGGAATAGGAAAAAGAAGAAGAAGGAGAAAGAAGAAGAAGAAGAAGAAGGAATAGGAAAAAGAAGAAGAAGGAGAAAGAAGAAGAAGAAGAAGAAGTCTCATATGACGACAGCCGGAGGCGGAGTTTGTGATGGCGGAGTCAGATTGGAATTATGGCTCCAGTTGTATATTGAGTCAATTGAGATGTGTTTATATATGTTTCAAAGGACATAGATTCCAAATTTGGGGTGTCGTAACCCCCCAAAATGAGTTCGAGGAACCCTTGAGTGGATCCTCAGCTGGAAAAAAGGAAAAAAATTACAGAGTACAAGACAGAGAAAAGATGAAGGAAGGAAATAGAAGTTTCGTAAGATAGAACAAATGAATCATTGGAGCTATCGGTATCGGCACCGGTGCAGGGTCGGTGCGGTGCCGAATTAGTAAATATGTGCTTATCACCATAATATTAGTGTGCTTATATACGTCTTCAGTGATGTAGAATATGAATAACATAGTTTCAATACACTCAAAGATGTCTAGGGACACCAATTGAGATGGGGGCCGAACCCCAAAATATGGTTTTTACCCTTTTAAATGAAATTTTAAAAGGATATAAGTTAATAATACATAGACTTACGCTCTATCAACAGCCCCATGTTGCATAAATATATGTAGCAACAGCCCTATGTTGTACAAATATAAATGAAACTTAACACAGAGAACTTAAGTGGTTCTCTCTTAGCCATACACAATGGTATACATATGTTGTACAACTGAGATATTCAAGTCAAAACTTGCACTCGACTTGTTTAATGTATGCTATATCAAGTCCCTATATAAAGATGTGTGTATGTGTATGTGTATGTGTATGCATGTGTATATGTGTATGCGTGTATGTGTATGTTTAGTTAGAGGTCGTATACACATAGTCTTACATTTTTATTTCAAACTGAGGTATTTTATTTATAGAAAAGCTGTTTCATTACCAAAGTTAGAGTTAAAGTTAAAGTTAAAGTTAGAGTTTAAGTTAAAGTTGGAGATAAAGTTAAAGTTAAAGTTAAATTTTCATGTCGAAGGATAAGATTTATATTTTTCATGTATTAAATACAAATGTTTTTTTGAAAAACATTGTCTTTTGATGAAAAACATTTTTGTTTTTCGAAAACATTTTTGTTTTTTGAAAACATTTTTATTTTGACATTTTTAAAAAACATTGTTTCTAGAAAAAAGTTGTTAAATTTCCACGAAAAACATGATTTTAGGGACCATAAAGCAATAAAGCAGTAAAACACTACAGCAAACAGCCTCCAGGGGCCCCATCCCCCACCCCACCCACCTCATGTTTTACTGCTTTACTGCTTTACCATACATACTATTAATAAAAATATATGTCACTACCTATTTTTCTGTTCAATCATATACATTTGTATTTCACATTACCCTTTTTCTAAAACTTTTTTAAAAAACTTAGACTTAAATAAATATATTTTAATTTGTAACACTTAAGAGACATGGTGGTAGACCTTTTATATATATATATATATATATATATATATATATATATATATATATATATATATATATATATATATATATATATATATATATATATATATATATATATATATATATATATATATATATATATAAACAGCTAACATTAACAAATTTCCATACTTAACAGCAGTAAAGTAACTAACATAGCATACAAAAACGTAACATATTCACATTTTTTCATGCATGTCTTTAACATATCAATGTTAATTTTACATTAACATAGTAATATTTAACAAAGATTTAACGTATCCTAACCTAACAAATGTAATAAACCACACACACACACACACACACACACACACACACACACACACACACACACACACACACACACACACACACACACACACACACACACACACATACACACACACACAGGAATATTTGGCAACGTAACAAAGTTTTCACATTAATAAAGCTAACATAGCATCACCTAAACTAAGAATATAATGTACAACGACAAACCTAACATACTTTAAGCACGAATAAGCAGCTAACATTAACAAATTTCCATACTTAACAGCAGTAAAGTAACCAAATAGCATACAAAAACGTAACCTATTCACACTTTTTCATACATGTTTCAACATATCAATGTTAATTTTACATTAACAGTAATATTTAACAAAGATTAACGTATTCTAACCTAACTATTAATGAACTAAGAATAAATGCCACACACACACACACACAATATCAATAATATCAATATTGACATTATTATTATCATCAATAATATATAATAGTATTAATATACATTGAAATAATAATATAACATGGAGTTAATCGTAAACAATGTGCTTTATTATTGCGTCTGAATTAAGAATATACAACGATTAAATAGTTTCTTAAACACGAGTCGTCCGCTTACATTAGTTCATTACTTATCAGTAGCTAATATTGCCATGTTAAAACGGCCCTGTCACGCCAGCATAGTCTAGACATGTCAATGCTACTTGTTAACATGGCAGCTTAGCAGAAATTTATCATAAACTCTGTCTACTCATCATGCTGACTAACGACGTACCAAAGTTTTTTCGCATAACGCATTTAATCAAAAATCGCTTTATCTCACTGACGTGCTCCCAACGAATATAGCGATCGATACGATAAGCGCACATTGCCGGAACAACACGTCTGATATTTCCAGTAGTAGCAGATAACATTGAGTAAGCGTAGAATGAAATCAAATTGGAATATATTCAAAGTCTACACTATATATATATATATATATATATATATATATATATATATATATATATATATATATATATATATATAAGTATATATATATATATATATATATATATATATATATATGGTAAATATATTATAGATGGCTGCCTCTATAAGAAATTAGTGTTGGCCAAAAATATATGGGTATCACATCTTTCATCGCCAGTTAATTCTTGGGATAAATGAAGTTCCTGTATCACTGAAGGGACGTGTATGGTTGAGGCATTACCCTCCGAAGGAGGGTAAGGCCTCAGCCTACGTCCCTTCGGGGTGATACCCCATGGGGGATTCATTCATCTAGCAAGGGGTGAAACCCCGGGGTATCTCTCGGTGGAAGATGTATTCTTTTATATATTTTATTATGTATGCTATTTTGGATTTCTTTTATTTTACATAGGGGGCGTATCCTATGTATATGTTTACCATATATATATATATATATATATATATATATATATATATATATATATATATATATATATATATATATATATATATATATATATATATATATATATATATATATATATATATATAGTGTGAGACTTTGTATGCTATTTCCATGTTGGACATATCCGTTATCTATATTTGCCCTACTCTGTGATTGGCTGAAATATCCTATACCTTTCCGTGATTGGTTGAAATATCCCTTATCTCTTAGACTTGTGTTTGTTCCAGTAATATTGCCTTATCTTTTCTCTCGAGACTTATTTTATCGTCATATTCGTTTTAGATTTGAACGTGGTAGAAGGTTGTGCTCTGTCTTAAAATGATTTTTTGTTAAATATTACTATGTTAATGCGAAAAAACTTTGGTACGTTAGCATTTATTCGTTAGTCAGTATGATAATTAGACAGGGTTATGATAAATTTCTGCTAAATATTACCATGTTAATGTAAAATTAGCATTGACATGTCACAGATATGCTTGAAAAAGTGTGAATAGGTTACGTTTTGTATGTAATGTTAGCTCTTTACTGTTGTTAAGTATGGAACTTTGCTAATGTAAACAGTTTATTCGTGTTTAAGGTATGTTAATTTTGTCGTTGTATATTATATTCTTAGTTCAGATGTTGCTATGTTGGCTTTATTAATGTAAAAACATTGTTACGTTAACATATATTCGTGTGTGTGTGTGTGTGTGTGTGTGTGTGTGTGTGTGTGTGTGTGTGTGTGTGGCATTTATTCTTAGTTCATTACAATAGTTAGGTTAGAATACGTTAAATCTTTGTTAAATATTACTGTTAATGTAAAATTAACATTGATATGTTAAAGACATGTATGAAAAAGTGTGAATAGGTTACGTTTTTGTATGCTATTTTGGTTACTTTACTGCTGTTAAGTATGGAAATTTGTTAATGTTAGCTGCTTATTCGTGCTTAAAGTATGTTAGGTTTGTCGTTGTACATTATATTCTTAGTTTAGGTGATGCTATGTTAGCTTTATTAATGTGAAAACTTTGTTACGTTGCCAAATATTCCTGTGTGTGTGTATGTGTGTGTGTGTGTGTGTGTGTGTGTGTGTGTGTGTGTGTGTGCGATTTATTCTTAGTTTATTACATTTGTTAGGTTAGGATACGATAAATCTTTGTTAAATATTACTATGTTAATGTAAAATTAACATTGATATGTTAAAGACATGCATGAAAAAAATGTGATATGTTACTTTTTGTATGTTGTGTTTGTTACTTCTTTACTGCTGTTAAGTATATAAATTTTTTATTGTTAGTTGTTTATATATATATATATATATATATATATATATATATATATATATATATATATATATATATATATATATATATATATATATATATATATATATATATAGAATAGTATATATATATATATATATATATATATATATATATATATATATATATATATATATATATATTTAGTTATATATTATTATTATATGTATATATATATATATATATATATAGTATATATATATATATATATATATATATATATATATATATATATATATATATATATGGTTGTTACATATATATATATAAAAGGTATAACACCATGTCTCTTAAGTGCTACAACTTAAAATATGTTTATTTAAGTCTAAGTTTTTTTTAAAAGTTTTAGAAAACGAGTAATGTGAAATACAAATGTATATGATTGAACAGAAAAATAGGTAGTGACATATATTAATAAATATATGAGGTAAAGCAGTAAAGCAGAAACATGAGGTGGGTGGGGTGGGGGGGTCCCCTGGAGGCTGTTTGCTGTAGTGTTTTACTGTTATTGCTTTTATGGTCCCTAAAATCATGTTTTTCATGGAAATTAACAACTTTTTCTAGAAACAATGTTTTTAAAAATGTTTTCAAAATAAAAATGTTTTTCATCAAAAAGAAAATGTTTTTCGAAAAACAAAAATGTTTTTCTATCAAAAGACAATGTTCTTTCTTAAAAACATTTTGTATTTAATTACATGAAAAAATATAAATCTTATCCTTCGACATGAAAATTTTATCTTTAACTTTAACTTTATCTCTAACTTTAACTTTAACTCTAACAACTCTTTAACTTTAACTCTAACTTTGGTAATGAAACAGTTTTTCTATAAATAAAAGACCTGTTTGAAATAAAAAAGACTGTGTATACGACCTCTAACTAAACATACACATACACGCATACACATATACACATGCATACACATACACATACACATACACACATCTTTATATAGGGACTTGATATAGCATACATTAAACAAGTCGAGTGCAAGTTTTGACTTGAATATCTCAGTTGTACAACATATGTATACCATTGTGTATGGCTAAGAGAGAACCACTTAAGTTCTCTGTGTTAAGTTTCATTTATATTTGTACAACATAGGGCTGTTGCTACATATATTTATGCAACATGGGGCTGTTGATAGAGCGTAAGTCTATGTATTATTAACTTATATCCTTTTAAAATTTCATTTAAAAGGGTAAAAACCATATTTTGGGGTTCGGCCCCCATCTCAATTGGTGTCCCTAGACATCTTTGAGTGTATTGAAACTATGTTATTCATATTCTACATCACTGAAGACGTATATAAGCACACTAATATTATGGTGATAAGCACATATTTACTAATTCGGCACCGCACCGACCCTGCACCGGTGCCGATACCGATAGCTCCAATGATTCATTTGTTCTATCTTACGAAACTTCTATTTCCTTCCTTCATCTTTTCTCTGTCTTGTACTCTGTAATTTTTTTCCTTTTTTTCCAGCTGAGGATCCAATTGCGGCCTCCTCTCATTTTGGGGGTTACGACACCCCAAAATTTGGAATCTATGTCCTTTGAAACATATATAAACACATCTCAATTGACTCAATATACAACTGGAGCCATAATTCCAATCTGACTCCGCCATCACAAACTCCGGCTCCGGCTCATGTGCTCCGTCATATGAGACTTCTTCTTCTTCTTTCTCCTTCTTCTTCTTTTTCCTATTCCTTCTTCTTCTTCTTCTTCTTTCTCCTTCTTCTTCTTTTTCCTATTCCTTCTTCTTCTTCTTCTTCTTCTTCTTCTTCTTCTTCTTCTTCTTCTTCTTCTTCTTCTTCTTCTTCTTCTTCTTCTTCTTCTTCTTCTTCTTCTTCTTCTTACTCCTCCTCCTTCTTTTTTCCAGTAACAAAGATGAGTCATCAAAGCTGAGGCATCAAAGATGATTCATCAAAGCTGAGGCATCAAAGTTGAGGCATCAAAGGTGAGGCATCAAAGTTGAGGCATCAAAATATCGAGTGTGTGTGTGTGTGTGTGTGTGTGCGTGTGTGTATGTGTGTGTGTGTGTAAGTGTATATGGGTGAGTGTAAGTGTCTATGGGTGAGTGTAAGTGTCTATGGGTGGGTGTAAGTGTCTATGGGTGTGTGTATATGTGTATAAGTGTTATAGTGTGTGTGTGTGTATGTGTAGGTGTAGGTGTGACCTAGGGTGGGTGCATGTATCAATGGCGGGGTGTATGTGTGTATAAGTAGCCTAACGGGTGTGCGTGTGTGTATAAGTAGCCTAGCGGGTGTGTGTATACGTATCCGTGTGTGTGTGTGTGTGTGTGTATGTGTGTGGGTGTGAGGTTAGGACAGTTACATACAGGAATTCAAGTTGGGTCAGGTACCTACATGACATCCTGCCCCTTCAACAACCATGATAGCCCGTTTGAAGAGAATATCTTTAACCAGAAAAACCTTTAAAAAAAAAAATATATATATATATGAGCACCGCAGCACCGGTGCAAAAGACCTTAAGGAAAGCTCTGATCCACTCGGTAATGCCAGAAATCAACTCGGCATACCTCGAAACATAGAGGTAGACACCAAGTTCAACTCTCTAGCTCGAAAATAACAAAGTTGAATACATACACTAGAAAAAGGGGGGTAGGGGTACTAACTCATAGAAGGAAGGAACCATCCTAACAACTTCTAATACACACCAATTGAATCCTCATACCTCAAAACATAGGGGTAGACACTAATATTAGGTGTATTCTATGATGTAGGTCACGCTTGCTAGAAGTGCTAGAAAAGGGGATAGGGTACTCACTTGTAGAAGGAAGCATCCTAACACTTTCTAATATACACCAATCGAATCCCTGTACCTTATAACATAGGGTAGGTACTAATATGGGATGTATTCTAGGATGTAGGACATGTCGTGCTAGAAGCTAGAACCAGCTAGGCCAACTGAAACCATCAAAAATGAGTTCTACACCATTGAAAACATATATGTAGACACCTTATTTGTCCTAATATGTAGCTGGAACCAGAATTCCATTCTGGCACCGCAACCATCAGCTCCGGCTCCGGCTCCATATGGTTCGCCAATTAGTTTAACATAGCCATTCTATTTCATTTATTCTCTTCTATACACTCACCAATTTTCAGCTTTCTAAGTCCATTTTTTAAATTTTAAGGGGGTGGGGCCCCCCACCCCCTTTGACGTAGCGGCTTGAAACATTGGATGCAACAATGTTGCAATATATAAGGAAGACATACCAAGTTTGAAGAAGATACGATGTCTCTAACACCTCTTTTGCTAAGATATGTCATTTTGTGTCATTTCTTGCCCCATAAATGACCCCCGGCTGGGGCCATGGGGACTATGGCGTTCGGGAAAGTAACTACGGGAATCTTATTTTTGAGACATTCTACCCCTGTTTGACACCCGTCATGATAGGTTTTTGACGAAGGGGTACGCCATCTACGAAAACGCATGTTGGTGCTAAAACCGCAACGGCTGAAACGCTTAACCCGGCAATAGCGGGAATCGACCGCATACCAAAACATACTAGCAACACCGAGCTCGGCTTCATAGCTCAAGAAACAAAAATGTTAGAAAGGGGGTAGGTAATATCTAATACTAACTCTTGTTAGGAATGAATCGATTCCGTCGTAAACCACAGGAATCGATTCAGCAGTACCGATTATGTATTAATCGATACAAATATCGGATATATTCCGACGCTTACGATATATCGCACTAGAAGGGTTAGAAAGGGGGGTGGGGGGATACTAACTCATAGAAGGTACCAACCTAGCACCTTCTAATATACACCAATCGAATCCTTGTACCTTATAACCTAGGAGTAGACACCATTATTAGCCGTGTTCTATGACGTAGGACATGTCATGCTAGAAAAGGCTAGAAAAGGGGGGTAGGGTAATAACTCGTAGAAGGAAACATCCTAGCACCTTCTAATATACACCAATCGATTCCCCGTACCCAATAACCTAGGGGTAGACACTAAGACCGGTGTATTCTACAATATAGGTCGGCACGTGCTAGAAGCTAGAATATATAGCCTATAGAATATAGCCTATAGAATATATAGCCTATAGAATATATAGCCTATAGAATATAGCCTATAGAGGCACGTGACCTTTTTCGCGGTCACTTTTGAAGTGACCTTTTATGGCGGCATCCTTTGAAGTGACGCCGTTCTTCGCCTTCTTATCAGTTTTGCGGTTTTGTGGTTAGATAAGAAGGTCCCAAATCTGGTGTATACTACTGAAGTGCCAGATCGATCGTTCTTACATATATATTTATATATATATATATATATATATATATATATATATATATATATATATATATATATATATATATATATATATATATATATATATATATATATATATATATATATATATATATATATATATATATATATATATATATATATATATATATATATATATATATATATATATATATATATATATATATTTCAGTCCATGTGAATCCCAGCCAGAATATAAGCACGTTGAATATCCAGGGTACGACGGCTTTTATAACAATCTAGCTAAACCCAGCCAAGGAGGAATCGGTAAGATATATTCCAAACTTAAATTTTAAAGAACTTTGTGTCTTCTTCTGAAAGCTTTAGATTCAATTTATTTTCCCAACACTTTATTGAAATTGGTTTAAGTTATGAAAAATTTTAAATTAGAAAGCAATATATTTAAATATATAAATTATATTTATTTATATATTTAAATATTAAATATATAAATAAATATATATACATTAAATTAAAAATAATATTAAATTTCACAAGCATTTATGCGTCAGAATTATTACATGTTTTTTTTTTTATAAGGCATTGTATTTCCTATATCAAATATGTATTTAATAATTTCCTATATCGAATATGTATTTAATAAATAAAAGTGCCTTATTTATGGGAGCTTTGTGGTATCTATTTTTATCTTTAAAATTTTTAAATTTCTATTACATTTAAATTTGAACATAAAATTCTTAATTTTCATCCAATTTACATCAAATAAAATGCTAGATACATCATTTTGGCGAACAATAAAATAAAGCGTCGATTTAGGGTGTTTTTCTATCTCTCTCCGTTTGAATTTTATTGGCAGTTAAAAAAAAAAATACTTTTTAGGCATTTTTGAAAACAGGTTAAAATTCTTTTTTTTTTTTTAGAAATGACTTGAGACTAAAACTGTGAATAGAGGATCAATTATTTAAAAACAAAAAACAGGGAGTTGAATTTTTAATATCTGCTTCCAAGAAAAAATTCCATAAAAAATTACTGAAATCTACTTTCAAGAAAAAGTTCCATTAAAAATTATATAAATCTACTTCCTAGAAAAAGTTCCATAAAAAATTACTGAAATCTACTTTCAAGAAAAAGTTCCTTTAAAAATTACTGAAATCTACTCCCTAGAAACAGTTCCATAAAAAATTACAGAAAAAGTTCCATTAAAAATTATATAAATCTACTTCCAAGAAAAAGTTCAATAAAAAATTATATAAATCTACTTCCGAGAAAAAGTTCCATAAAATACCCTAAAAGAAGTAAATTTTTTTTTCCTTAAGTGAAAAATGACGATAACTTTTTCCTGTTCATCTGATCAATATAAAATTTTCAGATACACCCTTTTATTTAGATCGTTATTTTGTATATAAAACCGTTTTGCCTTTCAGCACAAAAGTTATTTGAAAAAGAATTTTTCCCGTGACCAGCGGCAAATGATCCAAATCAAAAAAGGTTTATCTCACCCAATTTTTATTATTATTATTATTATTATTATTATTATTATTATTATTATTATTATTATTATTATTATTATTATTATTATTATTATTATTATTATTATTATTATTATTATTATTATTATTATTATATATATATATATATATATATATATATATATATATATATATATATATATATATATATATATATATATATATATATATATATATATATATATATATATATATATATATATATATATATATAAATCTCAAAACGGGTTATTCACCCAATTATATATATATATATATATATATATATATATATATATATATATATATATATATATATATATATATATATATATATATATATATATATATATATATATGACGAGGGCGTGACGGTTGTAATTGTAGTTTGAAGTTCCCTATGATGATGGGACTATAATATTAAAAGTTTTCTATAAATTTTTGCACGTCAATCTATACGTTGCAAACTACTTTTATTATTATTGATATGTCTTTTCTGATATCAAAAGTTTCAGCTTCTTGAAGTCTTGCTGCTATGTGTACACAGGACGTGTATATATATTTATATATTATATTATTTTCTATCTAGAGTAAATGTTTTATTCCGCTGGAGTTTTGATTAAGTCAAGAAGTCTTTTTGGTTCGGGTATTTAGCCCTTAAGGTTCTGATTTTCTATAGCGGAATTCATTAACCGTCGCACCTCTCTTTTAATGAATAAAATGAAAGATAACTCCAGATCTCTCATTCCAAGCTGTGAATGCTTCTCGACTGCCCTTTCATACGGTTTATCAAAGACCAATTCTCATAAATTAATTTATTAAAATTTATTTATATTGTCATATATTTCTGTGGTCTATCAATCACACATTTTCGTTTTACTCTATTATTTCAATGGACTAGTTTGTACAGTTCTAATTTATCAATATTTAATAACTTGCAAATGTTTATTAAAAGTTAGTTTCAGAATTTATATTTGCATTTTTTTATTAAATGAAAATCAAATCATAAAAATGAACATAAGACTATGAAATTATGAGTTTTTGAAACTACATAACTTAACCAAACTTAACGAAATTTCGAAGTGAAATTTCGAAAAATAAAAAAAAAACAAACATGAAACAAGAACCCAGAGGAGGTTCGTTTAGCTGAAAATTAAATAAACACGTTCTAGAAATTCACTGAATTCCATATATATATATATTTCTATATATATATATATATTTGTGACCAAGTATATATATATATATCGTATATATATATATTACATAATGTTCGTGTTAAATTTCACTGAATTATATTTATATATATATATATATATATATATATATATATATATATATATATATATATATATATATATATATATATATATATATATATATATATATATTATATATATATATATTATATATATATATATTTATTTATATATATATATATATATATATATATATATATATATATTTTTATGTATATATATATTCGTTACCCAACATATCTATATATATATAAATTTTGCTTTGCTTTTTGTATATTAAATTGTCATTGAAATAAATATCTGCTTTACCGTCGGTTTTTATTTTTATTATTAATAATATTATTGTTATTATTATTATTATTATTATTATTATTATTATTATTATTATTATTATTATTATTATTATTATTATTATTATTATTATTATTATTATTATTATTATTATTATTAAATAAAGTTTGATTGAAAATGAACTTTGACAATTAAATGTTTTTAGAAGTTTAAATTGTGCTTTCGAAATACTTTTCGAAAGGACTTTTCTAGTTTATATAAAAATGATAAAATAAAATTTCAAAAATTTTTAATGCAATTAAAAATTAATTTGATTTGTAAAAAATAAAATTTAATTTGAAATGAACTCAATAAAATTTAATCTGATTTTATCAAAATGAAATCAATAAAATTTGATTTGAAAAAAAAAAAAATGAAAATTAGTTTGCAATAAAATTGATTTATTTTTCTAGGAAAAGTTTCAGTTAATAATTTTAATAATAATAATAATTATTAATGGTTTATTCTACTTACGACTTTTATTTTCGGTTTGTCTTCTTGAAAGTACTTTTCTAAATAAAAATTGAATTTAGCAAAATTTAATTTATATATATATATATATATATATATATATATTTATTTATAATATAATATATTCAATATATTATATCTAATGCAACATATTCAATATATTTAAATATATCCAATATGTTATATCCAACATAATATATTTAATATATTTATATATTAAATAAAGTTTGAGTTTTAGCTTTTAAGCTTTTAATCTTTGGGAGCTTAATTTTTCTAAGTTTTAAAAATATAACGAAAATTTTGAATCGATTTTTTTCTATGTTCACTACAAAAGAATACTTTAAAATATTTCGTTTTTAGCGCTTTACGTTAAATTTAAAGTTACTTTGAATTCTATTTATTTCTTTTTAAATGGTTAATTTGCAGCGAGAGAATGAGCTTTAGCTTCGGTTCCTCGTCTTTTATACTAATTAGGTTAGTCAATCTGGGATTCCATAGGATGTATATCCTGTGGGTGATCTTAAGAAATCTTGTGAAATAGGAAATCAAATTAATAATTTATAAAAGAAATTTGTTTATGAAAAACTGATTGAGCAATGGGAATTTTCTAAATAATATTCTCACGCTATTAATAATTTTCTCACGGTATTCCCAGTGGGTTTTACCGTTTCAACATTGGGATTTTTATATGAAATAATATAATTTATATTAATTGATATCCTGTTGTTTAGAATATTTCCAGATTAAGCAATCGGCTTTTCAGAATCTCCCCCCTTAAAAATTTTTAAAACTTAAAAATTTGAAGTGAGATTAAAAAATCAAAATATTAAAAAATCAAAAATATTTCAAAATATCTAACTAATAAATCAAAGTAATAAGTTATACAATAACTTATTATATATAATGTTCCGGCTTGAGTTCCATAATGTGACCGAGTACGGGTTTGGTTCTTGAAATCTTCGTGTAAGAGTCGAATTTTCTCCGTCTCGTCAAGCCTTTGTTTCTCTCTATTCCTTTGAAGTATCCCATTCGCCATGTTCTCTACAATACCTTAAAGAGAAAGAAAAATATCGGCAGCAGTATGGGGTCTTCAAAAGATTGGAAAGATTTACATGTTAATATGTAAAAAATTAAATTCAAAGAATTTGGATTAAAAGAAAAAAGAATTCTCATACAGTTATATTGAATTGTAATGTCTTTGTTGATTGTTGTAAACTGTACTTAATTGTTGTTTCAATTAATGTATAAATTGTTGTTGCAAGTAATGTTTAATTACTGTTGTGTATGTTTGTCATATGTTGCACAAGTTGCTGTTACGTGTTGTTTCGTGTTGCAAAAGTGAGTCTTTTAGTGACTGAATTTGATGTCTGAAACATTGTTTTGTTGACTGGTATAAAGAATGTTAAATGTTATATGTCTTTATAGTTGTGAACATTGTGATATGAAATGTTATTAACATTGAAATATAATAATGAAATAAAAGAAAATTGAAAATAAAATTTCAAAAAAAATAAATTAAATTCTTAGGAAAATCTTCCCGTATTTCGTTTCTAGAAATCTGTATTTTCCTTAAAATATATTTGTAATAAGGATTATTATAATATGATGAACAGGGACGATATTTAAATTGTTAAGAATTATTAAAATTGTTTAAAATTTGTAAAAATTGTTAAAGAAGAAATTGTTAAAGTTGTAAAGGAAATATTTAACTTTTCTTTCATTAACTTTTATATTCACAACAAAAATATTTATATATCAAATATGAAAAAATATTATATATATATATATATATATATATATATATATATATATATATATATATATATATATATATATATATATATGTATATAATATATAAAAATAAATTTACGTTATTATTCAATTCATGCTGGGATAACTTTATAATCATGAAGTAAATTAAAAACAAGTGTCCTCGAGTACTTTCCCATTTTGATTTAATAGTCTGCAAACATGTGAAATTACTCGAAAGCACTCTGTAATGAGCTATTGAATCTAACAGGGACGATATAACTAAGTTATGAAAGTTATAAGATATTGAAATTTCCTATACCATTTATTATCAAATGAAAGTTGTTACTTAATTATCCTGAAAAAATGCGTACTTCAGTGTTCCCTGCTAAGATGAATATCTGTAAAAAATATTAATGTCCCCTGATAGTATACTTACTTCAGAGAAATTCTGTAAAAAACTCTGTGTTAGGATTAGTAAATAAAAAAGTTTTGAATTAGGATTAGTAAATAAATATAATGATGAATTCCTGTAAAAATTTAAATAAGTTTTCTTAGGTACTCCTGTTATTATAAGAGTATATTATTATATCACCAAAATTTATATTTTCAGCTAAAAATATAACAAAATTTGTGTGCGTGTGGGAATTAGTAAGAAATATTCTCGTTTGGGAGAATCTATGATCTTTCTAAACAAAAAAAATAAATCATTCACACCATTATTCCACATTCATCCTTACACCTTCTTGTTTACCTATTTTTAATGAAAAAATTGTAAAATTTAAACATAAAATTTACTGGGTGTGTTTATGTATTGAAACATGATTTCATACTTAGGAACATGAACTGTTATGTTACAAACTGTTATGTTATAAAATCATAACTGGATGAAATGTTGTGTTATTCACTTACTCTAGTTTAACCTAGGTGTAACAAGACTAACAGAGTTCTTTGGTGTAGGTAAAGTACCTAATATGTTTAATGTCTGTTTCTTGTGAAGTTAATTAATAGATAAATGTTTCCATGTCGTTTACATTTACACATAATGCTCCATATGTAGGAATTACTTTCAAATATGTACGCAATACCCACATATGAATCAACTTATGTATATCTCAAAGTTTACATCTATGAATGTATACATGTATATCTGTAATGATTATGAGATTTACATGTAAAGATCTTTACTTTAAACGTGAAATGTTTAAGTGTTGTTGTATTAGTGAAATAACAAATCGTGGTATGTATGTCAAACATTACCGTTACCTGACCCTTGTGTAACCAGAAAGTTCTCAATGTGTTAGAATTTTAACTCTTTCATTCATACATTTTTAAAGTTACAAGTAGTTGGTAATTACTAAATTACATCATATAATGAGAATTATGTGTTTATTATGACTTACACTAAATTCATTATGCATCTATTCAAATATGAACTATATCAGTTTAGAAGAAAAACTGCAAAATTATGACTGATATAAACTTATTATTCAAAGTGGTTAGTTGTGTATTGAATCACTAGTGGTTCCTAGTTGTTCACCTATTATGCGTTTTCGCATGTTATGTTGAGTAATGTTACCACTTATATTTATGAGATAAATTATCATTAAAATTATTATTTTTTTTACATTGGGTCATTAAGTAAATTATAATTAAAAAATATAAAAAAAAATGTTAAAGTAAAGTATATTTACGACAAAGATTTTTTTAAATAAATCTCTAGTGATTACTTAATTGTTTAAATGATTAGTTACTTTACTTACTATTTATATACATGATGCTTCTTAAATTGTATGCGACTCCAAACTTAGGTACTCTAAATTTAATTTAATTAGAATGCCATAAGTTGAAGTAGTATACACTTACTCATTTCTAAAGGTGTTCTTACACTTGTGAATCAACCTTTTGATTTAGAACGATGTTGCTCTTTTGTATCAGCTGTTTTGCTCTTATTAACAGAATCACACTTCCTTCTTCTAAATTTATTTTCTGCTAAAAGAAAGTTGTTTTCTTTCTTACTTTTATTCAGCCTTAATTTTTACTGCTGTCTTCTTATGATTTTAAAGTATCTAATCAATGGTTCCATTTTTACTTTCCTAACGATGGTTCGACTTTACATTACTATGGATACACAGGTTCTCTTACTGGTCTAACTACCTTTGTCCTGAATCCATCTATTTCCTTCTTTATTCCTAAAATTTCTATCAGACTGAACCGTTTGTAAAGTCAGTTCCTATACATATGTATTCCGAAGTATATCAGTAGAAGATGTTTGTGAAATTAAGATTTATTGCTATAAACTTCTTTGTTATTATTTGGTTCCTCTTCCATTTTAAGCAATGCATCCGGACAGTTGAACGGGCCCTTTCTCGTATCCTTCAACAATGTCAAATTTCGGATTGAGAAGTTCTGATGTTCCTATTTATTCTGTAGTGCTTCTGGCTTCTTCGCCATCAACCTTTTCTTTATGATTTTTCTGTGTTTACTCATATCTGTATATCTTGTTGAACTACCTATCAAAATTGTTCCTTCTACATTTCAACAATTATTAGTGAGATAGTTAAGGTTTCTTCTATGGTTACCTTAAGTGTTAAATCCATCATTCTTTCTTCCCGATCAATTTGTGTTTGATCTGAAGGATAAAGCCGTGATGTACTGTTACCTGGTTCCATGTCTTTAAAATTAATTGATCCGCTGGATAATACTGAGAGGTTATCATATGAAGAAAACTCGTATTCTTTATTTTATATTATATAAAGATTTTCATCATATTGGAACCAGACAGTTGACTGATGTGCTCATTCTATCTCTTTTAGATGAGCTTACTTTTAACATCTATCATTTTTGTTCTGTTATTTTCTTCTTAACAGTTTCATTTCTCTTTAGCTTCATTATTTATACTTCTACTGTGTCCAATGTGAGTGTTATTCAGCGATAATCTTCTTCATGGACTGATTTCACTATTTCGGACATTAACTTTTTTCTGCCTTAAAGGCTTCTTTAATTATTAAAAGTATATTAAGGTGTGATCTACTGATATCGTTCTTTATGGTTGTAGTTCTGCAGGATTTTGGTGATATTCTATATAAATTTAAATGGCATTTTCTATCTGTTTCTTTTTGCCTTCTTATATGCATCATGAGTTCAATATTACTTCTTCACATTATAACCTGCATTCATCTGTATTCTTCCGATCACAAATATACCGTGCACCTTACCTTATGTCTCCTGGAAAGAACAAAACTAGAGTTACATCTCTTGAGCCTTTAACCTCTCTACCAAATTTGAAATCGTTTGCTTGGCCTTCGCTCACAATTTCTTGGATTTTGTTCTTTCTTTCTTCACAAAGATAGGTGGTTAGTATGATCAGATGAAACTTTTGATTGATCTGTGAATCCAGCTTCATGCTTGTGTTATATAGAGAGTTTTAGAGTTGAAGTTACTACTTCGATAAGAGTGACAATGGATGTTTGTCAACAGTCTTTACCTCTACCTTTCTCTTTTCCACAAAGTTTAGCTTCCTTCTTTTGGATACCTCCAATATATCAATCATATGAGTCTGAAGAACTTTGTGTCTTATTAGAATTAGAAAAGCTGGAAGGCGAGCATTTTTAATCTCTGTTCCCTCAGAAGGTATTTGCTTATGCTTGAAATGCAGCTCCTTTGGGCAATTCCAGTTCTCCTCTTCTGCCATTAACTCTGTATCTTCTGCTCAAATGCGCGATGATACTTGCGACTTTTAAGATGGTGGACACTTATACGTCATAGTGTCATTAACGTTTACCCTAAGTACATTAGAGTTGTGCGATGAAGTTCCTTTACAGAGACTATCATCAATTTGGATCAGCGTATTTTCCGAATTTCTTCATCTCGTACTTCATACGTCTACTCTTTCGTTTCCAAGAGGTTCTACACATCATTATGCGTAAAGCAGTATGATCCTTACAGCTTTCGGTACCTTCTCTCTACGTACCTCATCATTCTAGTTCAACTTGTGATCATAATCGAATGGACCATTCTCCTATCTCCTTATCAGAATCAAAATATCTGTATCAATCGGAGAGGTCGGACTTCCACAGTTCCTTACAACTGTAGCCCCTACCAGCATAAGCTGCATTCATTCCCATTTGGATGACTATGCACGCTCAGAACGGAATTATTTCATCCTTTGTATGTTTACCAAAGGGTTGCAAGTAATGCTCATTCTCAAATGGTAAATCTTTTACCTCTCTGTCTTACAGGTAAGTGAGCTAAAGTGGGACAACATTTGTCCTTCCTTGAACCTAATCAGGTATTTGACTTGCAATTGGAATCAATCTTCGTGACCCCTTCACCTAAAATTTACAAACTTGTATAGGCGGCCCTACAGCATGTTTTCCCTAATGCCTTATTATCCTCAGAATCTCCTTCAAAAGTGTCTGAGTTTTTCATCGGTACTGTCCTCACGAATTTACGAATAATTCCGGAGTTCTTGGGACTTTATAATCATACAAGTCACCTACAAAAACATCATACATGAACGTTCGAGGCGGTCTTACTTGAGACTTTATAACATTACAGATCACCTACAAAAAACATCTTGCGATATAGTTCGAGGCGGTCCAGATACCTTTCTTTACTGGCATAAATCAAAATGGAAAGCTATTTATATGTTAGTTTAAAATGCTTTCAAAAAAAAAATACAATAATGTTACAATTTTCCCATATTCGATGGGGAATAAATAAAAAATATATATAAAATTGGGTTCCTGAAACTTGACTATGCTGTGGTGAATTAATATCATGTTCTTCAACATAATTTTTTCTATGCTTCCTAAACCTAAAAATTTAAATCGGCTGTGCCTTTTAGCCACAATTCTATACTAATCAACTTCCTTTCATAGTCAGTTGCCTTTACCTGAACTATGTAAGCAATGCTCAATCGAAGTGAAAAATCAAATATATACTATATATATATATATATATATTATATATATATAGTAGATATATATATATATATATATTATATATATATATATATATATATATATATATATATATATATTGTTCTAAAATATTTAATATAAGTTGTTTAGCGGCTAGCATAAATAAAATGTTTTTCCATAAACTATG
The DNA here is from genome assembly GCA_015478945.1 of Trachelipus rathkii. NCBI lineage: Eukaryota > Metazoa > Arthropoda > Malacostraca > Isopoda > Trachelipodidae > Trachelipus > Trachelipus rathkii. The sequence goes on along the minus strand of JABUQX010022362.1, from coordinate 16,478 downwards.
GCTATTTCTATCGCCTTTGAATCTATTACTTCTGGTTTGAGCTATTTATTTGCTCTATATATCTCAATGCGTTTGTGCCTATCTGCTATTCGTGCCAGATTTGTTCTGATTTCACAAACAGAACAATAATCCTATAATATTTCTATTTATCTGTACGGTTTTCCACAGTTAAGAAGTGGCTGGAATCAATCCTTTCAATTTGCGAGGCACAAGAGTGACAAAACACATATATTTATATTTATATATATATATATCTATATGCCACTTTGGCATCATCCAGATTACTAATTGATCGGCGACGTCTTAACGGGTACAATTCCGCACCTCCAGCACTTGATGGATTGACCCTTATCACTTCACTGTCTCTAAACTATCTAAGCTTGTTAATCTCGATCTTGGGTTATTAGTGACATTAGTACTAGGTTAGATTTTTCAATGCTTCAAAATGACTGTCCAATTTCCTTTTGAAGTTTGATCCACCGTCTTCTTCTTACTAATAACACCTTTAAGCCTTGAATCTTGACTTTAGCACTGTTTTCCGTACCTTTTATTAAATACCTCTTCATTCTAAATTGAATGGACTGTCCTCATGGCTCTTCCTCTACCATGACCTGAATAATTATCTGGGTCAGAGAGGTCGGACCTATCAGCGGTTTTAGACTGTGTCCTCACCCATGTAAGCTAAGCTCATACTCCTCCAACTGGATGAGTAAGCAGCTCGGACAGAATTATCCTTTCTCTGCATTTTACCTAAGTGCAGTAATCTGTGCTCATTCTTAACCTCTCAAAATTGAGGGAGCAATGGACCTAATTATTCCTAAATTCTTCTATATATTAGGCACCTCACACATATATAATTATGTATGTACGTATGTATAAAGCAATAAAACAACGTATGTTATAAATGCAACATTAACATTAGTTTTCGGCACTTTTTTTGTAAGTAAATTAATATATTGTTTGGCAAATCCTATATCAGTAAATTAATATACTATTCGGCAGTATTTGTATATAAGTAAATTAATATACTATTTGGCATTTTTATATCGGCAATATGTATACCTACATTGACTAACAATTATATATATATATCTATAAATTAACACTGATACTGCGGTTATATTATCAAAATAATAATATTTTAATGGCAATTTCTTTTATGTACGTAAACTGACACTAAATGTTTTATACAAAATTTTTATGTACGTATATTTAATACTGATCTATATATATTTTTATATATATGCATATGATAATTGATATTTCGGCATTCTGTATAAATTAATACAATGACTCTAATTCTTTATGTTAATACGTTAATAATATGTTAAATGCCTTCTGTATAAATATGAAAATTAATTATTTTATTTAGGCAAATCTTTTTGCAAATAAATTCGTATTTTCGGCAATTTTTTTTTTTTTTTTTGTAATTAAATTATTACTATATTTTTAGGCAATCTTTATTTATAAAATATAAATAAATACAGGTAAAAATTAGCTAAAATATGTCGTAGCTATTTCCTTTTAAGATCTACGTTAACTGTGATTAGCTATATTTAGCGATTAAGCATAAATTTGTGCCTTAGTATTTTGGCATCTCAAAAATTTAAAATTTGTAAAGGTAGTTAAGCATAAATTTGTGCCTTAAAATTTTGGTAGATAACTATATCCTGAGCTTAAATTCGTACTTTAGCATTTTGGTAGGTAACTATATCTTTGAGTTGAAATTCGTACCTTAGAATTTTGGCAACTCAAAAAAATTTATAAACTTATAAATATATTTAAGCATGAATTTGGGCCTTAAAATTTTGGCAACTCAAAATTTACAAATACGAGAGAATAAAATTTTTATGCCTTAGAATTTTGGCAGCTCAACATTTATAAATACGAGAGAATATAGAATATAAAATATTTTAAAAAAAATTTAAAAATTTAAGAGTATATATATATATAAAAAAAAATATTTTAAATAAAATATTAAAATTTGAGAGAATGTAAAAATAAATATTTAAATATTTTAAATAAATATTAATTAAATATTAAATAAAAATTAAATAAGTACACTATATAAATATGTTTAGGTAGAGTGTTATGTGTTTTACCTATGATGACACTACTCTACTACGGATGGTACACATTATATGGTACCAGCGTTTGGTACGGCACCTTCTCAACATTCTTTCTTGCGAAAGTTTCTTTCCTGCTTTCTCTCGCCTGAGGTCTCTTCCACCTCGCGGTCTGATCCGCTTTCATCATGCGCGGCCTTTTGCCTATTCCGATGGATATGACCGATTATCTTAGGTACTGTATTGCTCTCTCTTTTAGGGCTTATTTCCCTTTTGCCGATGGTACAGTACTTCTCTAATTTAGAAATAATATATTCTTCATATTCTTTATCGCTTTCTTCATCAGAGCTTGGTGCAATGTGGCACTCTTTCCTTGTTTCTTTCGGAGCTATTATACAGGGATCATGATCATCCCAGTTAGTATGGTACGAGGTTTGAGTAAAGACTCCTTCATTCTCGTTTAAATTTTCATCAGAGGGTGATCTATCATTCTCCTCAGCATCACCTTTGCCATTTAAGGTTGAGATTTCACTCTCTGCTGACCAATTATTTACTTGGTATACTTCTCTAGGATTACCCCTTCTGTTTTGCCTACGGGCAGATCTGTATTGCCTACCTCTTTCAGATTGATTATTATTTCTTCTTCTACCTTCAAATCTTCTTCCAAATCTTCTTTCTACTCCTCTTCTAGGAGGGTTATTTTGTTCTGAATATTGCAATGGCTTTCTCTTGGTAATTACTTTCTTAAATCCACCTTTAATTCTGCTATTTGCCTGTTCTCTGCTTTTTCTACCTTTATAGCTATATGAGTCGTGATCTCGATAACTCTTTGGATATTCTCCGTCTGAATACTCGTGTTGATGTTCACTCTCACTTTGATCTATTTTGTTTACTTTAGCTTTAATTATATCATATAATTTGATTGAGGTTCCTGACGTTTTAAATGCGTTTCTCATGGTTTGATCTCCTATTTTTATTTGTATCATATTGCCACCTATTTCTATGTCATAGTTTTCTCCTATAATTTTATCTTTTACTTCTCTTCTTTCCCCATTATTTTCTTCTCCCTCTCTCAATTCTGTTGTCATAAATTTCTCTTCTTCCCTTTTTGCACTTCTAGCTTCTCTATAGTCTGCATTCCACCTTTGCACTTGGTTCTTCATCTTATTTAAACTATATTTATCATTAAACCAACTTAAGTTGCTTTCTTCTTCTTCTTCTACTTCATCTCTATAATTTTCATTCTTTTCTGCCATTGTTCCTTAACTGTTTACTCTTGGCAATAATATATGAAAATTTAGCACTGTTTGTCTCTGGTTTGAGTGGTTACAATCACTACCGTTCGGAGATGCTTAATTCACTCTATAATCAAATCTTTTAGGCCTAGCTGTCCGCTGGGACAATTGCTATTCAGCCAGTAGAGCCTTATGCTACTTAACAATTTGTGGCTCTCTTTATCTTCTACTTTATCTTAAATTTCACCCTTTCACCCCTTTTTTTTCAAAAAATATATATATATATATATATATTTATATAAATATATATATATATATATATATATATAATATATATATATAATAATATATTATATAATATATATTATATATAATATATGTATATACCTAAATATATATTTGTCTACAAATATATGTGACCTTTCTAACTATATATATTTATAATATATCTATATATATATATATATACATTATATATATATATATATTGGGAAAAAAAAAAAACAATATAACTATATATATATACTAACTATATATATATATATAGATATAATTACCTTATACTACTACTTACTCAAATCACTATCCCTCTTATTTCTACTTGCAGAAAAGGGTTGAAGTTTGGTTTGAGAAAGAAAGAAAAATTAATTTATAATTCCAGGGTGTGAAATAAGTAATTAGGTTTTAAGAATGCTTAATTAAATTTTAAGGATGTTCCGTGAGGTTGTCTCAAAGAATAATGTACTTTCGTCTAAAAGCAACTGATAATTTAGTAATTGAAATCATAATTTGAAGCGAACGCAGTTTTTTGTCGTTTTTTTTCTCTATTAAAATTGCTTAGGAGGGGAGAAAAAAAAAGTAAGTTCTTTTAATTCCTAACTTCAATAAAAATTTAAACTTTTTGAATCGTGTATGAACTCCATACATTCATACACACACACTTGTGTGTCAAAATTTTTATTATGAGGTGTTTTACTATATATATATATATATAATAATTATATATATAATATATATATATATATATATATAATATATATATCATATACATATACTAATACATATATATATAATATATATATATAGGTAATTATAAAATATTATCGATAATTATATATATAATATATATATAATATAAATATATATAGTATATATATATATATATATATATATATATATCAGATATATATATACATACATACCCATATAAATATATTTATATTATATATATATATATATATATATATATATATATATATATATATATATATATATATATATGGATTATTGAACAAAGATTGCTTTACGAGTAAAATATTCTTAAAATATCTTGAGACAGGAAATGAATACCGGATATCGCTACGATAGTATTTTGTGTCTTGACTTTTGTCAACAAAAGATTCTCTTTCATAAATGAAATTCTTTATTCAAGTGAAATAATGTTTATAAAAGTGCTTTCTTTATATTATTTTATAGTTAATTTCTAGAAAAATGAAAGTGTCTATGAAATTTACTTTTCTTTCACTTTATATATATATATATATATATAATTCTCCTTTTTATTTTATTAAATATAGTTTGCGTTTTTACTATATGCAATTTTTAAGGGATTTCTTAGAAAGTGGTTTTCTTTTTAGTCAATATGAAGAGAAAGTTTTATAAAAGATTTAAAATTTCTTTATAAATGCTTCGTGTTTTTAAGAATACAAGTGAAATGTGATACTTTAAGCGTATTAAGCGTTTTTACATACGTGCTTGTAAATGAAGTGTCTTGTATTTGAATTGTGCTTTCTGTATTTAGAAAGTTTATATAAAAAAAAATTTTTATAAAGATAAAATTTCTTTGTTATTTGTTCTGTTGTGTTATTTTACAACAAGTGAGATTTGACTAGTGATTTTTATTGAGAGGCAATAAAAAATTTGATTTTTAAAATTTGCTCTAGGGGATATTTTTATGGAAGAGAGGATTACTGCAGGATATTTCCCTTTACTCCGTAAGGTAATTATAAAGATACTTATGTATATATATATTATATATATATATATATATATATTATATAATAATATATAATATATATTATTATAATATAATATATATATTTATAATATATATATATATTTGGCAAATTTTTAAAACTTGTGACCTGTATACAAGTATAGGATATAGATAGCAATAAAAATGAGAGAATGAACACACTAACCTCTTTGATCTTTTCGCTGCAATTTCCCTGTGCCTGTTTTGGAATGGTAAAAATGTTGTTTAGTCCTCTGGGTTTCTTGTTTCCTTATTCTGTAGCACATAAAAGGGTTTCAGCTGAAAGGGTTTTTTCAGGTCCTCTTGATAAATAAATGACTTTTTTCGGGAGTTTATTTGTCTGATGCCCCGCGAAAAAAATTTTTATGGCAGCTTTTGTGATCAAATTTTGACGGATTTTCTTTTCAGATTTTTGATTTTTTTTCATCAGTAGTTTCTACTAGTTCCTTTTCCCGGACGTACTAGTCTGTACTGGTCTATACTGGTCTGTACTAGTCCCTTTATCGGACGCCAGATTTGACGAGGGCGTGACGGTTGTAATTGTAGTTTGAAGTTCCCTATGATGATGGGACTATAATATTAAAAGTTTTCTATAAATTTTTGCACGTCAATCTATACGTTGCAAACTACTTTTATTATTATTGATATGTCTTTTCTGATATCAAAAGTTTCAGCTTCTTGAAGTCTTGCTGCTATGTGTACACAGGACGTGTATATATATTTATATATTATATTATTTTCTATCTAGAGTAAATGTTTTATTCCGCTGGAGTTTTGATTAAGTCAAGAAGTCTTTTTGGTTCGGGTATTTAGCCCTTAAGGTTCTGATTTTCTATAGCGGAATTCATTAACCGTCGCACCTCTCTTTTAATGAATAAAATGAAAGATAACTCCAGATCTCTCATTCCAAGCTGTGAATGCTTCTCGACTGCCCTTTCATACGGTTTATCAAAGACCAATTCTCATAAATTAATTTATTAAAATTTATTTATATTGTCATATATTTCTGTGGTCTATCAATCACACATTTTCGTTTTACTCTATTATTTCAATGGACTAGTTTGTACAGTTCTAATTCATCAGTATTTAATAACTTGCAAATGTTTATATATAAAAATTTAATTTCAGAATTTATATTTGCATTTTTTTATTAAATGAAAATCAAATCATAAAAATGAACATAAGACTATGAAATTATGAGTTTTTGAAACTACATAACTAAACCAAACTTAACGAAATTTCGAAGTGAAATTTCGAAAAAAATAAAAAAAAAACAAACATGAAACAAGAACCCAGAGGAGGTTCGTTTAGCTGAAAATTAAATAAACACGTTCTAGAAATTCACTGAATTCCATATATATATATATTTCTATATATATATATATATTTGTGACCAAGTATATATATATATATCGTATATATATATATTACATAATGTTCGTGTTAAAATTCACTGAATTATATTTATATATATATATATATCATATATATTAATATATATATATATATATATATATTATATATATATATAATATATATATATATATATATATATATATATATTATATATTATACTATATATATAATATATTTATATATATAATATATATTTATGTATATATATATTCGTTACCCAACATATCTATATATATATAAATTTTGCTTTGCTTTTTTGTATATTAAATTGTCATTGAAATAAATATCTGCTTTACCGTCGGTTTTTATTTTTATTATTAATAATATTATTGTTATTATTATTATTATTATTATTATTATTATTATTATTATTATTATTATTATTATTATTATTATTATTATTATTATTTAATTATTTTTATTGTTATTATTATTATTAAATAAAGTTGATTGAATGAGCTTTGACCATTAAATGTTTTTAGGATTTTGTTTAATATTGGTGCGTTCGATAATAGTTTTGGAAGGATTGTCTAACTTTATAATAATGATAAAATAAAATTTCAAAAATTTTTAATGCAATTAAAAATTAATTTGATTTGTAAAAAAAATAAAATTTAATTTGAAATGAACTCAATAAAATTTAATCTGATTTTATCAAAATGAAATCAATAAAATTTGATTTGAAAAAATAAAAAAAATGAAAATTAGTTTGCAATAAAATTGATTTATTTTTCTAGGAAAAGTTTCAGTTAATAATTTTAATAATAATAATAATTATTAATGGTTTATTCTACTTACGACTTTTATTTTCGGTTTGTCTTCTTGAAAGTACTTTTCTAAATAAAAATTGAAATTTAAAGCAAGATGTACGAAAAATTTCGATGAATTTTAAAGAGGCTTGCGGCAGATCGCTTTATTAGTAATTATTTATAATATAATATATATCAATATATTATATCTAATGCAACATATTCAATATATTTAAATATATCCAATATGTTATATCCAACATAATATATTTAATATATTTATATATTAAATAAAGTTTGAGTTTTAGCTTTTAAGCTTTTAATCTTTGGGAGCTTAATTTTTCTAAGTTTTAAAAAATATAAAGAAAATTTTGAATCGATTTTTTTCTATGTTCACTACAAAAGAATACTTTAAAATATTTCGTTTTTAGCGCTTTACGTTAAATTTAAAGTTGCTTTAAATTCTATTTATTTCTTTTTATAATGTTAATTTGCAGCGAGAGAATGAGCTTTAGCTTCGGTTCCTCGTCTTTTATACTAATTAGGTTAGTCAATCTGGGATTCCATAGGATGTATATCCTGTGGGTGATCTTAAGAATCTTGTGAAATAGGAAATCAAATTAATAATTTAATAAAAGAAAATTTGTTTATGAAAACTGATTGAGCAATGGGAATTTTCTAAATAATATTCTCACGCTATTATAATTTTCTCACGGTATTCCCAGTGGGTTTTACCGTTTCAACATTGGGATTTTTATTGAAAAATAATATAATTTATATTAATTGATATCCTGTTGTTTTTTAGAATATTTCCAGATTAAGCAATCGGCTTTTCATATATATATATATATATAATATATTACTAATATATATATATATATATATATATATATATTATATATAATAAATATATTATAATATATATATATATATATACTATATATTATATATATAAATTAGATTATATATTTAATATATATATAAAATGATCGGATGAACAGTAAAAAGTTACTGCCATTTTTCACATTGGAAAAAAATATTTACCTTTATTCAGGTGTTTTATGGTACTTTTTTCGGAAACGTATCAAAAACTGATCTTATATTGTTTTTGATAATAGACCCATCTTAGGACTCAGCCTGTAAGTAGTGATTACCTGTAAAAAAAAAACAAAAAAAACTATGCATTGTTCAAGTTTCGAGCCATTTTGACAAGAGGGTTTTGACATCTAATTAAAAATAGACAAAACAAATTTTTTTTCCTTCAATTGCCATTAAAATACAAACGAAGAAACTCAGCAAGTCGCTCGAAATCGAAGTTTAAGAACTCGCAGAATGCTGAATTTTGCTTTTTGTCTAGTAAAGGTCGGATAAAAATTAAGAAAATGTTGTTCATAAGGGTCATTTATTAATTTAAGTCAATTTTACATTTTTAAGATTGGACCCTTCCCTTCAACTATTTCATGTCTTTTATTAAAAT
>JABUQX010022362.1:0-2500 GCA_015478945.1 Trachelipus rathkii | reverse complement strand
ATATATATATATATATATATATATATATATATATATATATATATATATATATATATATATATATATAATATTTCTTTTTTAGCCTAGGGAGGGCTCATGGGGTCTGAACCCCCGAAATTATTTAAACTATAAAAATTTTCATCCTTTTTTTTTGAACTTAAATTATAAGAATAATAAAATAATAAAGCAAATTAAGTGTATATTAATAGAAATTAGGAGGAATGCATAAACATATTTGTAGTTCAGCTCTAAGTACTTTAGTTTAGTGAATGGATTTGAAAATTATTAAAAGGAGAATTTCTAATAGAGGCAATTCCACTTAATAGTGTCTTATTTTTAATAGTACTCTACGAAAGTTAATTAATAATGACTTTCTGATTGAAATCAGAAAGTCATTATTTATTTTAATCTTCTGTAGAATTGCCTTTACTAGAAATTCCTTTATGTTTACAACGTCCACTAAACCTAAGAAATATTTAAGAACAAACCACAAATAGGATTATACAGCAGCAGCTAAATGAAGAAGTTTGACGTTCAAGATGTCGAAAAATAATCAGAGGCATTGTTATGTTTCATTACCGTTCACATTCATGTGGAGTACAATACATTACAAACTTTATTGTCACTGCAAATAACTGGGTACCATTGCAACCAATGCGGACAGCTATTTTAATAGGAAAATGGGAAAGATATTCTGATACAAATGACAAAACTAACACTAATGCCAAAAGGTGTTTAAAGTTACGAGGATTGGTTATGATTTAGAAAAGGTTTTTAAAATAATTGTTGAAGCTTTAGAGGAGCTTGAGATGAATCAAGATATTGAACCTTCTAAATTTTATGAAGTTTGTAATCAAGATTGAATTGGTTATTATTAGTTTAGTTATGAGTTCAAATTTATTCTCCTTAGCTCTTCTATAATGCAATATGACTGTAGATTTTACCACATAACAGCAACTTTTAATTATATTAAAAATGTGATGTTTTTTTTTTGGAAGTTTTTGGAGCAAACATGGTGAAAATTTTCAAGGCTTTAAAAGTTGTAACATAACTTTTTGATTTATTAATAAAGAATTATAAGCAAATGTTAGAATCAACGTAAAATACAGGACTCCAGAAATTTAAATTTCTTTGCTCTTGATAATATTTCAAACAAGTTAGGACAAGTACGTCAGCCATAGATTCATATTTACCAATCTTAGCAAAGTAATTCCATCGATATCTATTAAAAATTTTAAGAATTTTGTAGATTAATTTGATCTACACAGTCACATTTGGATTGTTAAAGATTTTAGCATCCATCTCACTCACAACGTGCACTCCAGAAGGATATTTTCTTTACTCTGAAAAGGCTCAAAACATACTTTCTTCAATTCTACAGGAGAGCCCCCAAGGGGGGCGCGAGTGGATATACGGGGGGTCGCAGGCCCACAAAAATAAATATTTAATGTAATGCTAAACAGCTTTACGAAGATTTCAATAGAATGTTATTCACCATGGCTCATATTAGTGGATATAAAATTATTTTTATTATTATTATTATTATTATCTATGCTATTATTATTATTATTATTATTACTAGTATGCAATTACATTATACATACGTTGATATTATTATTATAAAAATTATAAATATATTATTAAATATATATATATATATATATATATATTTATATATATATATATATATATATATATATATATATATATATATATATATATATATATATATATATATATATATATATATATATATATATATATATATATATATGTGTGTGTGTGTGCTTTTGTGTGTACTTTGTCAAATGATGATGAACGTCATGCGTTTGCTTTTGGGGTCGCGAGGCTTAAAAGGTTGAGAAACGCTGCATTAGAGAAAACACTAATGCAGAACTAGTACTGAACAGGTCGTATCGCTGGCTACAATAATATAAACGGAGAAAGTTATCAATCATTTTGCTTTTAAGACAACTTGAATGTTTTTATATGTAAAATAACTATTTATTGTTATTTAAATTGCTATTAATGGTGGAATGTTTTACATTCCTTGTCAAGAAAGGATATATATATATATATATATATATATATATATATATATATATATATATATATATATATATATATATATATAGATATATATATGTATATATATATATATATATGTAGATATATATATATATATATATATATATATATATATATATATATATATATATATATATATATATATATATATATATATATTATATATATATATATATATATGTATATATATATATATATATATATATATATATACCTGTGTATATATATATATATATATTATATATATATATATATATATATATATATATATATATATATATATATATATATATATATATATATATATATATATATATATATATATATATATATATATATTGAAGGGCCTGCCAGCTTAAGGAAGATTTAAGATTTAAAAGTGGATTTTCCTTTGAAAGAACTCAAAGTATAA
>JABUQX010022361.1:10000-12715 GCA_015478945.1 Trachelipus rathkii | reverse complement strand
TGTCTAGCAGTTCCTGTACATGGTTAGTGGTTCTCAGCTTTCTTGCTCCCCAGAAAATTCTGTGCCACATCTGAAAAAGCATTCTCGGCTTTCCTGTTCTAACACAGTCATTGTTGTAGCAAAGGCAGCATCACAGAGGAGTGTCCGTATTTGTGGGCCATCAAATATCCCAGCTTTTTTCTTCTTGTTACTCAGCCCAGGAAACGTTGAGCATATATAGCGGAAGCATTCAAAATCATGGCCCAGGGCCTTCACAAATTGTTTCATCAAACCAAGTTTTAGTGTAAATGTGGAGGTAAGATGATGTTTTCTCTCTGTACAAGTGGTTCACGTACGATGTTCCTGTCACCTGGCGTCAAGGTTTGCCTCGGTGGCCATTCTCTTTTGGTCCAATGATCCTTTGCCGCCCGGCTGTCCCAATAGCACAGGAAGCAGAGATATTTGGTGAAACCTGCTTGCTGACCGAGCAAAATGTTTACCATTTTGAGGTCGACGCATATTTACCATCCATGTACCTGATATTGTAGCCTCTCCAAACTGTCTTGATTTTTGCATACTCCTCTCTCATCCGTACCGAGTATACCCTACTGGAACAGAAGCATACCTGTTGCCATTGTGTAACAACACACACTTTAAATTGCTCTTGGAAGTGGCAATAAACAGTCGCCGCTTACCTGCATCGTATGCTGGGAGTTCCATAGCGAGTAGTAGGATTGCAACTTCAATGCAATACACAAGGTTACCATCTGACTGGAAGATCCTCCGTAGCTCTGCTTCTCTGTTACGATAAAATGTTACTCTTGTGCCATGGTCCAGTAGTTATATTTCATGCAACCTCGAAGCCAACAGCTCAGGACAACTTCGGCAAATACAACTCTCATACAAGATCGTACAGTTTACCCTGGGTGAACAATGACGGACCATCCGACTGTATTTCAGATGGATGATAGACATCATCCAGGTCATTGGCATCCATACATGTAGACGTACTAAAGTTACCACATGCTTCCCGAATATCGACCGCAGTAAACTTGCTGCTACTGGAGATATATGCGGAAGGTAACGTCTATACAGCCTACGCAGTGCGCACATGAATTTTGTCCTTCCTAGGGAAAATGCAAATATATTGATCCATGATTGCACGAAAACGGGATGTGATACCGCAAATCCGAGAATATATATGGAATCAGCACCTGCGAATTACTATATATCTGCAACAAAAGTCCATCCAAGAAAAAGTTTACCTTTTTTTGTTGACCTAGTTTAAGTTTTCTTTATTTTTCCCTAAATGGATGACCGAACTTTGAAATAGCTATTCGGCCGAATAGCGAAGTGATTATTCGGCCGAATATTAGGTATTCGTCCGAATACTTTTAGCCGAATATTCGGTATTCGGTATTCGGCTTTTTTACTATTCGGCACATCCCTAATATATATATATATATATATATATAGATATATATACTTATATAATATATATATATATATATATCTCTATAAAGATATATTTATATTTTTTTATAATTTACATATATATATATATATATATATATATATATATATATATATATATATATATATATATATATATATAAGGAACATTTTTTAAATTTTATGGCTTGTGGTTTATAAGGTACAATTCTCTAGCGCTCAGTTAGAGTAAGTTATTCGCACCTTCGAATAAAGGTTATAGAATTTCATGAACAATTTATGAGTCTTTTATTTGAGATAACACATAAAAAAAATTGCTTGCATTAGGCTTTCTGAAATTAATTACAGTTCTTGGCGAGTGTTTAAACTAATATCAGTGTTCACATATGCCGTTAAAATTCATCAGGCAGAACATTATTCGAATTTCTTTCGCACATACAAATTTACAACTCTCTCTCAAACAAGAAGCTTCTCAGAATTAAAAATTCGTATGAGATATTGATCCATTGTCACTAGCGATTTGAGAACGCTTGTATCTTGAGATGCAAAGAGAAGCAAACCTTATGAAGCCAAGTTCTGTGAATCATCTGATCCCGGTCAGCGAAACGTCTAAGTACGGGGGGAAAATGACCCCTAGTAAATTAAGGTTCGCCCAAATGGTAGAAATTATTATTATTATTATTATTATTATTATTATTATTATTATTATTATTATTATTATTATTATTATTATTATTATTATTATTATTATTATTATTATTATTTTGAAATTATACATATTATTATATTATTATTGTTGACTTTATTATATTTTATTTTTATAAATTGCCTTAAAATTCTATGTACCGTATGTATTAAACGTTGGGGGTTCTCCAAGGAAACTACTGTGTTTACCACAAGCAGCCCCTTTACAGAGGAGTGGACAGCTTTTTAATTTATTTATTGTATTTAGTAGTAAAGGACCTACTCTATAATTGTACTGTGCCTAACTCTGAATAATGACATGAGCAATTATTATTATTATTATTATTATTATTATTATTATTATTATTATTATTATTATTATTATTATTATTATTATTATTATTATTATTATTATTATTATTGTTATTATTTCATCACACGGTTTTATAAATTACACAACTCAGTCTATAATGAAAACAAAAATTCAACTTTGATAGACCATATTTGGTTAGGTTTAGCTTGCGATCTTAAGATTTATAATTAAGACTGATCATTACTGACCTTTTTCCCTTCCTTTTACAATGTAGTGTAAATAAGACT
>JABUQX010022361.1:0-5000 GCA_015478945.1 Trachelipus rathkii | reverse complement strand
TTGGTCTTTCCATGGGTCAATTTTGGCCCACCCTAATTTTTGATCTTCCTTTAGGGCTTAGCCCTATTTTTTGATGTATTTACCTTGTTGACATGATATAATCGCAGTCCTTAACCGATTGCCATATTACCATGGGGTCATTTTGGCCCACGGTAGTTTTTGGCTACCCTTTGGTCTGCGTTTTTGATGTCTCTACCTTGTTTGACCATGATACTTCGGCCTTACCCTTGCCAGTATACCATACGTCAATTTGTGGCCTACGGTAATTTGTCCTTCCTTTTAGGGCTTAGCCCTTTTATGATGTCTTAACCTTGTTTGACCATATTTCGGCCTTGACCTTGCCTTATACCATGGGTCAATTTTGGCCCACGCCAATTTTGGCCACTTTGTGTCCCACCCGTCACATATTGCGTTCCTAACTTGAACGTATGTATCTAGTTGATGTTCTATTATTGTTCTATGATTATTCTATGATGCCGGTGAGTGCCAGGTGAGTGCAAGTGAGTGCCAATGAGTCCCAATGAGTGCCAAGTGAGTGTCAGGAAGTGCCAGTGAGTGCACACAGTGCCAAGGTGAGTGTCAAAGTGAGTTGACCACATAGTGCCAAACTGGAGTGCCACTTTTTCAAGCCTTTTATCTAGCCTCCCCTGAGCCTAGAATGCCCTAATATGGCTGTTCTACCCCTAGGTTATTAAAGGTATGAGAAATCGATTGTGTATATGTTCAACTGCTAGGATGGCTCCAAGCTATGAGTAGCTTTTTCTAACACTTATACACACATACACTACGGCACTTATACACACATTCACCATGACACTTATACACACTATGACACTTATACACAATATGACTCGTCCATAGACACTTACACTACACTCACACACTCGATATTTTGACTGCCTCAACTTTGATGCCCCAACTTTGATGCGCTCAGCCATGTGATGCCTCAGCATTGAATGCCTCAGCATTGATGGCCTCAGCATATGATGCTCAGCATTGATGCCTATACTTTGTCGGATTGATGCCGCAGCATTGATACATTTTCTTAACCTTTTCTACCTACACCCCAAAGAACAGAGTTAATATTAATGTTTTCCCCCCTAGTTCATAAGCGTTACCACTCAGGGCGCCGAAGCGCCCTCTTCGCGGAAGGCTGAACACCCGCACCCGCATGTGCGACCCGCCGCGGTCCCGATCCGCCGCGTTCCCCGCCGCCGCTGCGCCCGCAGGCGCGATATTTCCGCGTTTCCCGCCCGCCGCGTGCGCCGCAGGCGCAATATTCCTGCAGGAATGAAAAAATATATATACTATAAGTCATTCATTTTATTTCATACTTAAACATTTCAAAAAAGAAATTTCTTTTCAAATATTACGTATGGTCATCATTTTATTTCATCACTTAATACATTGTTATTTTTAAAACATTTTCGCGAACCTAAAACTGTAACTCATTACAGACCTATTATTTTAAACACATATATTTATTAACATTTATTTTTTACTTAATACGTTTTACTTAAGCACTTTTATTATTAAATTTTAAAAATTGTATTGTAAGAAGAAAAAAATCCAGAGTGTCTGATATATACACATTTTATTTTACTGCAATTGTACGAAATTTTACTAAAAACATAAACATTACATGGTTAAGCAGAAATCAGAATCAAGTAGAGGTGTTACCTATCACAAAGGGATTTAGTATGCTTTCTGTTTTATGCTTTACTGCGGTTTAACTCCAATGTTTTTACTCATGTTTTACTAGCTTTAACTTCAAGCATGTCTTTACTGCTTAACTTCATACTATCTTATTTACATTACATACCTAAAGCCAGTAAATCAGTAAAAGTCAATAGAGATTGCTACATAGCACCAGGGGATTAGTATGCTTTTGTTTTTATGTTTTACTGCTTTAACTCACTGCTTACTGCTTTAACTCTCTGCTTTACTGTTTTAACTCTCTGCTGTACTTGGGCGCCTTTAACTTCACTCTTTACTGTTCTTTAACGTCAATATTTATTAACATTAAACATTACTTAAATCAGTAAATCAGTAAATCAAATAGATGTGTTACCTAAGGGATTAGTATGCTTTTTGTTTTACTGTTTTACTCTTTAACTCACTCTTTACTGCTTTAACTCTCTGCCTTACTGCTTTAACTCTCTGCTTTACTGCTTTAACTCCTGCTTTACTGCTTTAACTCGCTGCTTTACTGCTTTTAACTCTCGGCTTTACTGTTTTAACTCACTGTATTTTTAACATTATGTTTTCTTTTATGCTTTTATTTTGTTTATACTTTTTATTTTTATTTTTATCTTTTTATTTTATTTTTATTATTTTACTTTTATTATTTTATTATATTTTATTTTTTTATTATTTATTATTATACTTAGTGTTAATTACTTCAAGAAACTTCTTTATTATTTTTTATTTGTTTTAATACTTTTATTTTTTTTTTATTTCTTTTTTTATATTTTTATATTATTTTTATTTAGTTATTTTTATTATTTATATTATTTTTATTATATATACTTATATTTTATCAGGACTTGGTATAAATTATTATTTTAAAAAAGATGAACAACTATTCAAACATGTAGCAAAAAACTTATGCAAATCATGCTTTATTATTATTTTCATATGAAGAAAACACCAATAACAAACTTAAAACAAAAGGTTGAAGACAACTTATACTTTATCAGGAGTTGCTATAAATTATTATTTTTAAAAAGATGAACAACTATCAAACATGTAACAAACAACATATGCAAATAATGCTTTATTATTTTCATATGAAGAAAACACCAATAACAAACTTAAAACAAATTCTCTTTTACCTTCCTTCTCTTCATACTGAACTTAAATCCATTAAGTGAAAACATATCAAAATAAGTTCTTATGTGAGGGTAAAACACAAAATTTATTAAAACATTTTATGTTTTAATTAAACACGTACATTTATATTACTCATTCAAATATAACTAAAAATTATTTCAAAGTTTCTTAAAACTTCTATAATAAATCAGTCATTTATCTTTGAACAAAGAATTATTATTAACACCGTTAATACTTTTTGTTTATAAAATTTTATATAACTATCAAGTATTTAAAATAATTTTTACTAAAATTTATGAAATTTTATTAAAAAACATATATTTTACGTACCTTAAAGCCAATAAATCAGAAATCAGTAGGGCCAAACCCTAGCACCCCTCTTAACCAAGCTATGCACGTTTTGTTCTATTTGACTTACGGCTTTACATCATCTTTAGTCATGTAATAAATATAAAAATAACAAAAATAAGTTCTTTCTCTGTTACATAACATGTATTTTATTAAAATCATTCTAGTTTTATTTAAAAATAACAATTATCACTTACATTTATATATTATTCGATCAATGTTAACTAAAAATATTTCAAAGTTATTTAAATAATTCGATTTCTTTTTATTATTATTATATTATGTAAATGACAATCCATCACGAGAAACACAACAAAACCCGCACTCCTTACAGATTACGAAACTGACCTCTCTCTGTAAAAGTGTTTGAAATAACCACCTTCAGGCTAAATTTAGGATTAAACCCTTTTTGTCCCCGGGCGATTAGCCATAATTCCAGGTCAAATTATATTTCAGCTGACCTTTTTCTGTTTAAAATGTGGATGCATAACTAGTAGGCTAAATTTAGCCTAAATTTAGGATAAGCCTTTTTGTATTGCCCACGCTGATTTAAAGCCTGACATACCGAGTCAAAGGTTAATCTTCCAGATAATAGACAAGAACGAAATCAATGTTATTATTATTTTATTAATATATTTCAAACTGAAACAAGCTGGATCGGTAAGATCCTTTAAGCAGGTAAGAAGGAATGTTTACCGTTCTTGTGAGTGGACGGAGTAATCCTAACCTCTATATGACCTCGTATGTGATTGGTCGAGAATTATTTATCGCTTTTGGTTTTAGGTATGTAAAAACATGTTTTTTCTATCCTGAACCTTACCTGTGATTATGAAGACATCAATATTAGCTATGTTCTTTGGTGTAGGTAGATAGAAAAAGGTTAGAAAAATGTCATCAATGCTGCGGCATCAATCCATCAAAGTTGATGGCATCAATGCTGAACGCATCAGCTGAGGCATCAATGCTTGAGGCATTAATGCTGAGGCACCAAAATATCGACAAAGTTGAGGCATCAAATATCGAGTGTGTGTGTAAGTGTTAAGTGATCTATGACGAGTTAAGGTGTATAAGTGTCATTAGTGGTGATCAAAGTGTCATAGTGATAATGTGTGTATAATGTCGGTAGTGTATGTTGTTATAAGTGTTGAAAAGACTAACTCATAGTAGAAGCATCCTAGCAACTTGTAATATACACCAATCGATTCCTCATACCTTACTAGGGGTAGACACCCATATTAGGGCTATTCTAGGCTCAGGGGAGGCTAGAAAGGCTTGAAAAAAGTGGCACTCAGTTGGCCTAATGTGGCACTGCACTTTCGGCACTATGTGCACTCACTTGGCACTCACTTGGCACTCATTGCACTCATTGGCACTCACCTGGCACTACACCGGCACTCAAGAATAATCATAGAACACTAATAGAACATCACAGATACATTACGTTCATAGTTAGGAACGCAATATTGTACGCCCGGCGATGACCAAAACAAACAACACAAAAATCCCCGAATCCAACACAACCCCAACAAACATTCGCCGACCAACAAACAAACACACACAAAACCCACCCACCACCACACATCGGCCGCAACCCACAAAACTTGACCCCATCGACGTACACCTATATCAACGGACAACCAGCACAGTCACAAATCGACCGAACATAGTCACCATCGCACAAACACACCACAACAAACCCTTCCAACCAGGTTCAAGACAATACAAAACAGCGGCCTACTAAGCACCCCTAAAGGCAAGACAAAAAAAACTTACCGCTAGGCCCAAAATTGACCATGCGTTATGCCACAGCTCTCATCGTA
>JABUQX010022360.1:37500-77821 GCA_015478945.1 Trachelipus rathkii | reverse complement strand
AATAAGGTTACCACGTTATGTATGCATAATGTTAGTTTTCCACAGTTGTTAAAGTATTTGAAACTTTAGTTAATGTTTGGACTGCTTATTCGGATTTATTAAATGTGTTATAACGGGATGAAGTGAAGTCAATGATACATTATATTCGTATAATTTCACTGTTATGATCCTATGTCTTGCTTTTAACATAGAACCAGACGTTTTGTTTTACAAGTTAGCATAATTCATATTTGATCAAGTAAGATTTACTTACCAACAAGGCAGGTTGTGATAATTTTTGTTAAATGTTTACTATGTTAATTGTAAAAACATCAAGTTTTGAAGGGAAAAGTGTAAAGTAAGGTTACGTTCTGCGCTCATGTTAGTTTACTGCTGTTCTTAGTAGTTATGAGAAAGGGGCTTGTTAATGGTTAACTGTTGTACTCATGTTTAGATGTGTTAGCGTTTGGTTGATGTACGTTAAGTTCGTAGGTTTCAGGTGTATTGACTGCCCTTCCACCTTGGTTTTGCGTTTTATTGATTGTTTCCGAGAACACACTTTGTTTACGTTAAATTAGCATATATCAATGATATCAGTATGAGTATTTAGGGACCAAGGTTATGATTAAAAATGTTGTGTTTTTTAAAAAAATATACTCTTATGTTAAGGTAAAAAAAAATATCAGTGATATGTTTATGAAAAAGTGTAAAGTAGGTTCCGTTTCTGCCACTTCAATGTTAGTTACTTTATTGTTTTGTTAAAAGATTGATCTTTGGTTACCGTTAGGCATATATTTCATGATGCATTATGATAATTTTAGACAAAGGTTGATGATAAAAATTTTTGTTAAATTATTTACTATGCTAATGTATAAATATTTTCCAGGAATTGGTTCGGGTGGATGGTGAGGGTTGGGGTGGGTTTGATTTTACTTGAATTTACAGGTTTGGTATGTAAAAAACCCAAAATTTCTTAAGTATATAAAATATGAAAAAAGCAGTTAAAATAAATAAAACAAACTGTTTTAAAGCATATTATTAAAACAAAATAAAATTAAGAAGTTTGTTAGTTGTTATAAACCAGGGAATTATGACCAATGAATCACTAGATCATAGGTGGGATAAGGGGGCGTATCGACGAAATGGCTGAAAGGTGGAGGGCGAGGGATCCTGAGGAGATAGGGAGGAGGCTCAAGAGGCTTCAAAGAGGGCCTCCAGAGGCCTTCCAGAGGCTCCCCTTAACAAGGATGGAGAAATGGTTTGAATTATAATAAAAAACCAGTCAGAAGTTTTTTTAAGTTATTTAAACTTAAAAAGAATAAAAAAAATGTTTAATTTTCGTTTTTTTAAAAGAAAAAATTTTAAAATTTTCTAAAAAATTTTTAAATTTTAAATTTTTTTTTAAAAATTTTTTAAAATTTTAAAATAAAAATTTTTAATTTTTAAAAAAAATTTTTTTTTTATTTTTTTTAATTTTTTAATTTTTTTTTTTAATTTTTTTTTCTTTTTTTTTTTTTTGTCCTATTAATCCTGGATACATCATAAAAAAGATGTATACCAAGTTTCGTTAGTTCTACGCCAAATATTTTCTGTTATTTTGGGGGCTGGTGGACCCCCTTGGGATAGTGAAAACGGATATTTTAACCTTCCAGATTTTGATATGAGTACTGATATGAAAGGTATATTCCCGAGTTTCATTTTCGTATTCAATAGGGTTTCAAATGATTTTTCAAGGTTTGGGAGCGTTCCCGAGCAGACCCCTTTAGGTTGCCTGTGTACGGCCTATTTAACCCCCTATATGATGTTGGTATATTAAATGAAGGGTATACCGAGTTTTCAATCGTTCTATGGTGTTTCAAATATTTCAGTTTTTGTGGGGTTGGTGACCCCTTCTTTTGGGAGTCGTACGGCTATGTTAAAAAACCCATATACGTTATGTAACCTTATATGAATTGGTATATTACCGGAGTTTTCATCGTTCTAGATTCAATATTTCAGGTTTTGGGTCCAAAGGACCCCTATTTAGGTAATTGGTGTACGGTATTTAACCCATATAATGATGTGAGTATACTTATATGGTAGGTGATCCTAACCAGAGCTTTTCATCGTTCTAAGGGTCAATTATTTCAGATTGGTGGCGGGCCAGGTCAATGATATTTGGCCAAATCGGTACATATTTTACCCCCGGATAAACATCTAAAGATACAAACCTAAAAAAGGACGCGTTATATCAAAGTTTTTCGCACTAACGTGTTTCGTAGGTTAGTCGGTGGTAAAATACTGCGGTCTTATTCGTTAGTACCCCGTCTGGGGCACCCTCAGTTATTTTACACCCGGGGTCATCTTAAGATCTATTCCTCCACCGCAGGTTGTAATGGGCCGAGTTCAAGTCAATTTCTATGTCATATTCAAGATTTTGATGGAGGCTGGTCCCCGATTGTGGTCCAAATCGGTTCTTTTACCCGGATACAATCTAAGATTAACAACCTAAAAAAAAGGCCAAATGTAATATTCAAAAGTTTTTCTTCCATTGTCAATATTTTCCAATTTTTCTGCAGTGTAAACTTTTCTACATACCCACCAGTTATTTTACCACCCGGCGTTTCAGTCTAAGATACATCCTCAGAAGGTTGTATAACGAGTTTCATCAAATATGTCCCACAAATATTTCAGATTTGATTGGGGCTGGTCCCGAATTTGGTCAAAATCGGTCATTTTAACCCCGGATACATCTAAGATACAACCAACCTAAAAAGGTTGTTTATCAAGTTTCAGCTTTCTACATTCAATATTTCAGATTTTGGGTGCCATGGATACCCCGTCTGGGGCAAGACCCACAGTTAATTTTACAACCCCGGGGTCATCCTTAAGAGATCAATCCTCAGAAGGTTTGCTATACCGAGTTCTCATCATTCTATGGTCAATATTTTCAAGATTATGCGGGCTGGTCCCCGAATTTGGTCAAATCGGGTCATTTTACCCCCGATTACATTCTAAGATTACAACCTAAAAAGGCTGCGATATCAAGTTTCGCTTTCTACATTCAATATTTCAGATTATTGGGGGCGCGGTGAGTACCCCGCTCTGGGGGCACCCACAGGTCATTTTTTGCAACCCGGGGTTCATCTAAATAACATCCTCAAAAAGGTGTCTATACCGAGTTTCATCATTCAATGAATTTCAATATTTTTAAAGATTTTTGGTGGGGCGCTGGTCCCCGAATTTGGTTCAAATCGGTCATTTTTTACCCCGTACACATCGTAAAGATACAACTAAAAAGGACTGAATATCAGAGTTTTCAGCTTCTACAATTCCAGATATTTAATTGTTTGAGTTGGGACCCCCTTCTGTGGGATCCTAAGACCGGAAACCCTATACGGGTCTTTATAACCAAGTGGCGGTCCCCCTTCGGGGGACCCACGGTGGACGTAACTTTGTATATTTTTGACTAGGTTACCTTCCCCATCTACCCAACCCTCCAAATTTAAACCCGACTTACGATAAACTCTAACTTTACGTACTTTACCACTACTACTTACTACTACTTTATACTACTACTTACTACTACTAACTACTACTAATAATTAAATAATAATAATAATAAAATTTAAGAATAATTAATAATAATAATAATAATAATATATATAATTCATAAATAGTTAATAATATAATAATAAAATAAAGAACTTGAGCCCCGGTGCGGCGGTGCGGCGGTGCGGTGCGGTGCGGGGCTAAGCGGTGCCGAAAGCGGGCTGGGAAGTCGGAGTCGGAGTGCGGAGAGTCGGAGCCGGAGGCCGGAGCGCGGAGCCGGATCAGAACAACAACACAACTCGAAATTTGATTCACTTCAGTGATTTCATAATTTTCTTTCGAAGTACATTAATACAAACAAAACACCAGGAACCTAACACAGACAAAAACACAAACAACATAGGACAAAAACATAGACAAAAACATAGACAATAAAAAACCTTCGGTTGGGTCTTGTTGTCGGATTTGATAAGCCCTTTCGGGCTATCAATACCTCCATATAAGCCTAATAATATCTCTACCTTCATTTATATAGAAAAAAAGTGAGTCGCGGCCCCAACAGTGGACCCAACTTATATTGAATATGAGGGTTTTAAAGCCTTGAGACAACCAAAAACAATTCCATACAACACTAGCAGAAAACTACCTAAGATTGCCAGGCCACCAAAAAACACATTTATTAAAGGAAACATCCCCACCAGGAAATAAGCACCAGAATCAAACTTTCCCCCTCCAAGAAACTAGGTCAGTCATCCTTGGTCAAAATTAAGATTACGGCCCACCCACCCCAAGAACCTTACAAAAATTATAAACTACAGATTTCAGCTTCCAAACAAAAAACCATTGCAACAAAAAACATCTGCCTAAACTGTAATCATGTCCCGGAAAAACACTTTATCCACTTTCTGCAGGACCTTGTCATCTAACTTCTCTACTTAGGAGCAATCCTGGATCTTTTCAGCCTGGGATAATCTGTGGGCCGAGGCAACGAATTGCGGCGCGGCATGATTTGTATGTGCGGTATGGCCGCTTCTGGAAGACAAGTGGGTCAGGTATGTAGGGAAAAGTAGAAATTAAACTTATATATAATATATAAATATATTATATAATATATATATATTTTTATATATTATATATATATATTATATATAATATATATATATATATATATCATATATATATATATATATATAATTATATATATATATAATATATTATATATATATATATAGATATTAATTATATATATATATATATATCTATTATTATTATATTGATATATATATATATATATAGATATATATATATTCTAGGGAATGTTACCAGGGAGCAAACCTCCAATTTTTGGTTTTAAAAAGTATCCGGTTCCCACGCGCTTATTTACCGGAACTTTCCACTTTTCAAATGTTATTTCTTAAAAAAAATTCAGTTCATTTGATTTGTTTCATTTACTCAGTTATGATTTATGTATTAAAAAATAAACACATACTACACTTTACTCATCAAAAGTAAAGCACCAACCAAGGTTACCGTGGCGAAGGAAGGAGTAGAAAAGCGGCTTGAAGGAACGCCGAAAAAAGATACTTTTATTGGACAAGGGACAAAATAGAATGGTCGGAACTCCTCCCAAGAAAACCGTAGGTTGATAAGAGTGTAAAGGGCCAAACGTTGCAGCAAAGGATCTACGCCGTAGGGTTCGGAGTTCGTCGCTGCAAGCACACAATGCTGGTACGCACAGCGGCGGCCGCGGGGATGGGGGTCTGAGTGGTTCAGTACGCACTGTGTGACCCCCTTCTGGCACGGATGAACATGGGCCTGAACATCGTCTTGGCATGGTTTTCGAGAGTAGCAAAGTTACTTGGACAGTGATTTGATTCCCATTTACGTCGCGTAGTTGCCTGAGCCAGGGTCCGGGAGGGCGTGGAGGGGGGTTGCAGCTGTTGGATCCGACGTTTCAGGAATACCACAAAATTGTTTCGATTGGGTTAAGGTTTGAACTTATTATGCTGGGGCCACTTCCCAACGGTAGTCTTTCACACATTGGTTCTTGTGTGGTCTTGCATTGTATACATTAGGGATGAAGAGTCCACTTGATGTAGGGGCATAGTTGAACACGTTCATATGGGTTTCGTGATGTCTGTTGATATTATTACCTTATCGGCTGTAAGAAGTGAATTCCATTCGGAGGATGTTGGCAACTCCGTAAGCCCCGATAAAAAAGATGCCTTTTTCCCCAGTGTTATAAACCGGACCCACATCCCCAAACGCGGCCATTCTGCAGCACATTGGCATTTGCGGCGACCCTTTCTCCGTCGGTCGTCGGTATACTCTTGACACGTTTCTGTCCTAGGCGCTCAGAGGACACTCTTCTACTCGTTCCGTAAAAGAGCACTTTTGGCCAATTTCCTCCGACCGTCCAATGGATATGTTTTCGTCAGGGCAAAAAATGGCAGTCCGCCACCCTTCGATATTGCCAGTGGTGGGCGGTGGGAACCGAGAATGGCTATTTTGCCGGGGCCGGTTAATTATGTTTCCCCAAGTGTCGACGCACTTGTATTGTCACTTTCACCCTGGTTGCTAGTGTAACCTATGCAGCTGTGGCGAAGATGTTTTCGTTGCCGGTGTGTGGCGCTCTCGTATTGCACGCAGACCTATAAATCGGTCTTCCACGTGTCTTGGCTCTGGGCCTACCTTGTCCTCGCCAGTGATCATGTGTCAGGGTTTTCTGGTACCGTTGAACCACCCGTGCAATCGTTGTGTTTGCTACCACCGAACCGTCGACCAAGTGTCGGTAACCCGCTTTATTCCTTCAGCGTTTATTGTTATTATATTCACGCACTGATCTCTTGACAGTTGACGCGCTATCCTCTCCATGTTTATTATCGATGCGTCGTACCGTGAAGGAATCCCTCGCTCGATTATACCCCGACAATAAACCTACTTTTCCACCCCTCCTCCCCAGGTCTAGTTTACGTGATTTTAGGTTTTCCTAAATTTATCGCGGTGGACGGCCCCCCAAGACTGCAGCGAATTCTCTGCGGGGTTGGTTACATTAGTTTACCCAGTGCATGCTTGTAGTCTGTTTGTGTTTTTGTGGTTTCATGGCATAGGGGCCTTCCCGTTCTGCGAAAGTGACATTTACCCTAGTTTGTGTTTGCGTTATTTTTTGGGGGACGAGTTAGTATAAGAAAATTTGATATATACGTGAACAAAAAATATCATGATAAAATTGACCTCGACACTATACTTTCGAAAACTTAATATGAAAACAAATATTTTGAAAAACTCGAGCCGGTTAGCTTTATACTTTCTAGTGGTCTAGCCTGGTGATAAATTAAAATTTGTACCAAAGTTGATTATATATTATTATTATTATTATTTATTATTTATTATATTTATATTATTTATTATATTAGTATTTATATTTATTGATATTATTATATTATTATTATTTATGTATTTAATTTATTATTATTATTATTTAATTCATATTTATTATTATTTATTATTATTATTATTATTAAAGAATTAACTTTTAAAAAGTTACGAAACTACCACAAAACAAGACATTATTAAACTATTGTTTAAGCAAAAATTTTAAATCATTTACAGAAAAAGACAAGATTCCATAATTTTCTACCAAGGAAATTGGAAGCTTTTTTGAATTTGAAATTGTTTTGTTTAGGTTCTAATGAAAAGGCCCGTTTTTTGCGTTTCTACATTTGTGCTTACGGAAACGTAGAAATGCTCGATGTTTGCGTTCGTCTTTTTTGTCAGTAAACTTAGAGTAAAATCGTTGGCTGAAAAAATGGCTCACCAAAAACGTAAGAAGGAATTTAGTTCATTTAATTTTGTACAGGTTATACTATATTCCCCTTTTGGCTTTGTCGGTTATAAGCACTTTCTTGGAACGATCAAAATGTAAAACAAAAACAAAGAATGCCCGGTGACAGTGCGCTGTCGGTAGATTCCGTTTTTAGACACTGACATGGCAAATGTTTTATTCAATCTTGTAAAAAATTAACTTTAAAGGGTTTCTATTGTCTTGCCAAATCAGATAAACTCCGTGACAAATAGGTGAATTAGTCTATTTTGGTATTATAAACATTTTATTATTTTTTTCAATATTCCTGGTTTATTCTAATGGGTTCATACAAACGCTGATTCCAAATTGTTTGAAAAAAACTGACTTTTATGAGACATCGCGTTCGTTTATGCACGAAATTCATGCTAGAGCTGGGTAACCATTTCTTATCGAGCGTAAGCACAAAATACAAAAAACGAAAAACGGTGGCTGTGAAATTGCTTCCCTCCTCTCCATATTGTGGAAGCTAAATCTCATGTTATTAACTCGATCGGTGATATCGCATTGGCTCAGCCCAGAGCAAAAATCTAACCTTTTATAGTCGAAGTCGAGGCGGATATCCAATTTCTCGAATTTAAAATTTGAAAACCCGTATAAACTTGTAATATATTATCTTCCATATTTTACTTAATAAACTTTTCTCGATCCGCTAATGCCAAATTTTTGGTTTACAGAACTATCGACTATGCGAGAACTCACAAACAACTATGAAGGACACATAATCAGACCAAGATGCCAGATACTTCTAGAGAGACTCCGACTTGGAAATCAACCAGAAACAACAGTTTCAGTTAGAAACCAGATATGGCAAGATCTCCAAATTATATACTACTGAATAGTTACTTATAAATATATATATATATTATATATATTATTATATATATTTATATATATATATTATATATATATCATATATAATAGTATAATAATATATTCATATATATATATATTAATATATAGTATTATATATATATAATATATAATATATATATATTATATATATATATAATAATATTACTATTATAATAATATTACATATATTATATATAATATATATATATATTATATATATATATATTAATATATATATTATTATAATATCATATATATATAGAACATTTACTTTATATATACTGTGAACGGTAACCCGTCAAGTAGAAGTTATATGCAACAAGGTTCCACGTGGACGTCATCACTCAAGTCGAGGGTCTCCGCGTTTACGTATGAACGTGCGTCCGACCTCAGACGGGACTAATTTTTTATTCGAATTATATAATATTATATATGTTATTATATATTATATACTATAATTAGTTATATATATATATATTATATATTATTATATATATATTAGTATATATGAGATAATGCTATATATATAACATCCTAGTATTTTCTCACGGGTCCAATAGAGGGGGGCTCCAAGACGCACGGGTGTAACAGATGGGGGCGCACTTTTCCACTCCCCGATAGGGAGGCGGGATGAACCCCCGCGACACCAAAAAATACCAAAAGAGCGGGGGATTTACCGGAGGGAACCCCTCCCCCCGGGAGGTGAGGGGGGACAATAATTCTACCCCTGTTCGTTCCCCGGAAGGCCGCAGAGACCCGAACTCTGCGCAAGGAAGAATCCGGAGCTGTTTACCCTTTAAGTGTTCGGTATTTGCGAATGAATTCGCAGGTTTCCTGCCGTCCGTTCCCCTACGGGGATTATGGAAAAAACGTCTCCCCCCCGCATCTCGCATGTTTCCCGTCGGCTCTCGAGCATTTCCCTATGCTCCCTTGACCATGCCCGTGATATATTATATATACTATATTATTATACCTATTATTATAATATATATTAATATATATATATATATAATATAATTATTATAAATAGATATACATATATATATAATATAATATAATATATTATATATATATATATATACGTATATTATAATTATATATAGATATATTATATATTATATATATATATTAACTCTCAAAGTTATAAAGACAATTCTACGCAACTTTCTGGAAAACCCACTCCCTATGGTTAAAATAAGTCGCCCAGAAGATAGAGCAGGAACAGAAAATATTGACAAAACCGCAAACATCGACAACGGAGCGAAGCCACAAAGCCAAATTTTTGACCTTTTCCTGAACCGCGACCTTGTTTGTGAGCTAAAAGCGAATTTTTAAGCCTTGAACCTTGACCTTTTTTTGGCTTCACCTTTTTGGGCCTTGGCCTTTTTTTGACAAATCCAAACCTCTGATGGCTTCCAGTATTGTGGTCATTTTTTTTGGCCACGGTAATTTTGGCAACCCCTAATTTTTATGTGGCAAGCGCCCAATTAATTTTTCGGCCCAAACCCTACTCGAAAGGAAGGGTCGAGCGGCCACACAACGGCTTGCGCGAAGCAAAGCCGTTGTACCGTATTGGCCCCCCCCTATTTTCAACCGCCCCCTAACTTTTTCGGACCGTGGGTCATTTTTTGCCTCACGGGTAATTATCTTTGGGCACCCCCAAATTTTTTCAGAAGAGCGCAACCCCCTAATTCTTTTGGCAACCCCAATTTTTTCCGCAACCCCTAATTATTGGCAACCCTTCGAAGAAGGGGTTGCGGCAAACGGTGGCGTAAAGGGCAAACCGTCGGACGTATTGCACCCCCCACTACTTTTACCGGCCCCCCTAATTTTTTCGGGACCAGTTGGGCCCAATTTTTCCCACGAAATTTTGATCTTCCACTTTAGGGGGCTTAGCCCGTTTTGATGTCTTAACGTTGTTTGGACCATGATATTTCGGCCTTGACCTGCCAGATACCATGTCCAATTTTTTTTTGCCCCACGGTCCCAAATTTTTTGGGCCCACTCCGTGGCCGCACCCGCGTTCACCATCTATTTCGCTTACCTGAAACTTGTACGCATGTATGGGGACCTAACCCTGAACTTGAACCCTACAACACGGGCGCGTTGCGCACACTCCACACCACGACACACCACACACACACCACCACAAACACACCCCACGCACCCCACACACTACACACAACAACACCACTTACACATTCTATTACAAGACATTTCACTTATGGACCCCACTTATACACACATCACTATGACACTTACATTTACCCATAGATCAACGTTACCATTTACAGCTATTAATACTCAACGTTACAAAAAAACCACACGGGGGACCCAACCCTTTTGCTTCCATGGTGTCAATTTTGGACCACCACGGTAATTTTTTTGTCCTTCCTTTTAGGGAGGGTTAGGCCTTTCTTTTGATGTTGCTTAACAATTGTGATTGAACGCACTGAGATATTTCAGCTCTGACATCAGACCAAGATATCCCATGGGTCAAGTATTTGGGACCCACTGTCTAACTGGATGGCTCCCTTGGGCACGGCTCCCAATCACCGTAAGCAGTACCTAGGGATGTGTTCTATTAGTGTTCAATGAGTATTAGATGAGTGCCAGGGTGAGTGCCAGAGCTGGAGTGCCCATGATGCAAAAAATGAGCTGCCAGAGGAGTCAAAGCCCGAAGAGTGTGCCGAGTGCACAAGATGGAGGCCAAGGTCGACGGTATGCCAAACAGTGTGCCAGTGAACAGTGCCACATGTCAGTTGCCAAAACTGAGCTTGCCAACTTTTTAAAGCCTCTTGCAAGATCCCACTTGAGGCCACTAAAGAATAGAGCCCTAATATTGGGTGAGTCATTACCCCCTATGGTAATAACCGGTTATAGTGGAGGGCAAACCCCACCGAGAGCGGGTGTACATCTACAATCTGCTGAGAATGCTTTCCTAGCTAACGAGCGTTAGTATTTTTATAACACTTCTCATGCATTGGGGGACCAGAAGTTATTTACTAAATTCTTAAAGAGTTTACACGTTGAGGACAACGTTGGTCCCGCAAACGTTCCCGAGTTACCGACGTCCGCGTCCGACACGGTGAGACACACGTACCCAGAAACCGGGCCCGCCGCGTTCGCGCCCGCACGAGCCGGCAATATTCCCCGCCGATAATCGCGTGCCGCCCAACAGGCACCAAGAGTGTAATAACTCCAGCCGTAAAAACCCGCCGCCCGGCGTGGCAGCCGCAGACGGTCAAAACATTCCCCGCACCCGTGAACGAAAAAAATGATAAAATATCAAATAATAATAAAACCTATTTTATTAAAGAATTCATTTTTCAAAAAATTTATGATAAACTATGTGAGGTGCATTATTCACTTGTTTACTCTATACACAATTGTACGAAAATTTTATTAGAAAAACCCATATTACCGCTTACATACTTAAAGCAGGTAAATCAGTAAAACTCAATTAGAGGTGTTAATTAACCTAAAGAACTAGGAACGAATTAGTATGCTTATTGTAATTTAAGCTTCTTTTACACTTGCTTTTAAACTCATTGTTTTACACACACTAATTGACTGAACTACTTCAGTTTTTAACTGCTTGTAAACTCACATGTTTTTTACGGGCTGTTTAACTCAGAAATTATTTATATTAACATTAAACATACCTTTTAAAGCAGTAAAAATCACATTAAATCCAAATAGAGTGGTTTTCTTAAACTAGCGGGTATAGTATGCTTTTGTATATTTACTCCGCTTTTTACTGCTTTAATTTTATACTGCTTCTTTTACTGCTTTTAGAAGCCTTTCTGCTTAACCTGCTTAACTTTCTTGCTTTACTCTAGCTTTAAAACTCATATTAAATTTAATTTACATTATAAATTTTTATGCAATTTATATTTTGTTTTATTAACTTTTTATTGATTTATTTCTATTTTTTTATTTTGTTTAATACTTTTTTATTTTTTAAATTTGTATGTAAGAATAAAAAAACACACACACATTCTGGAGTATAAAAACATTTTATTTTAATAAAAAATTGTAGCGAAATTTTATTAAAACCATGTACTTTACTGCTTTTACAGCTTTTAATTAATCTCATTATTTCATTATTTCAACTTAAACGGGGAGTTATGGATGTGAGAGAAATTTACGTTTCCGAAATAGCCCGGGCTACATTGTCTTGTAGCTGGACCTTTACAGGATTGTGTAAAAACCTTTTCTATTATTGAATATTTTAAAGGAAATGGAAATTTTTGAACAAACCCCTTGTAAAATAATTGCAATTTGATATTATAATGTTTACAGGAAAAAGTTAAAAGGAATATAAAGAAAATAAATCTTCAATTTTTCCTATTGGCTTTCTTATAAAAAATATATTAGATCGCTGGACAATATACTTGGACACAAAATATTGTTATTAAGAAATTGATTTAATGCACAAAGTTGCAATTTGGACTTAATTCAGGCAGAAGCGTTGCCGAGCGAGTTTATTTCACATCTAAGATGCGTTCTGTGTTTTTCAATTAACGCAGAATATTTTTGCATCAAAGCAAACCATATGCGAAGTGTTTCTTTTAAACACACAAGTATTTGTGCCTTGTTGTTTAAATGGCCCATGAGAAAAAGGAGACCCCATGAGTCCCATATGTAATGTATTGGCAATCCCAACAGATGTGTTTCCCCTTCAAAGGATAAGAGGTTTCTTAAAAGTGATATTAAAGAGGTTTACTTCGATCTCTTTCACGGTTACTTTGATTTGTGAACTTCAACCCCCAAAAACCACGCCAACAGAGGTGTTGCTCCACGTTACCCAACATAATCTTCCCTAATGAGATAGAACACTTGTATCACATACCCTGAACTAATGAGTGCCTCTAGTCTGCAAAGTATTTTACCTTCTTATAAAAAAAAATTTAAAAAGCTTGAAAAGAAACTAATACTGCAGAAAGCGTAAAAACTAATTAGTCGCAGGATGTGAGAAATTCATCCAGTGTTGTATGTTGGCTCCTGTTTAAAATCTAAAAATTATAAAAGGACAAAAATGTCCTTTAAACAAACCATCCAGAAGGGAAAGGCTAACGCCGTTATTAGTAAAACATTCATTAAAAAACCTCTCCCTCAACATTAAAAAAAATCTGAAAAAATAAAAAAGAAGTTACCTACAGAGAGGGGAGGCGTATTCCTACCCATTAATCTTTCATTCCGTTATAGCTCCACTGATATCTAAGTGGTTGTCCCCATAATGAAGAAAGGTTGCTGTACTTCCATATAATGAGTGAGAGAAAAAATGAAGTATAATAATACAGCATCTGTACAGGAATCAGTTCCTCAGATTCATCATTCACAACCTCAATTGGTCAGTTATTGCCCCGCACCTTGCGAAAAATCCACAATCACAGTTTCATTATTCACAACCCCCATACATTACACGCAAATATTACAGCCAATGCATTGACATTACAACCTCTTTCACATCAAGCAACAACAGCTGCAACCAACAGAAATTCCTTTATTTGTGAACGATTTCATTAGCTTGTTCAAGGCAGCTCTACCTCATTAGCTTATATGATCTTAAAGTTGAACAGATAAACCAAATACGAGAAAAGAAAAGTGTAAAGAATATATGTCACGAATTAACATCCATGAGAAACGTCTCTTATACCAAGATTGCCATTACATAAAATTGACTAGACTTAAGACATGCAACTACAAATCCATTTCCCTACGTATCCGCTAAGCCGATAATGATAGATATTCCTAATGAAGTAAAACTTGAAGTGAAAAAAATGAAGATGTAAAAGTAGAAATGACCACTAGAGGAGAGCTTACCTATTAGAGTGCGTAAATCAGGAAATAGCTTTATTATAATATTTTAAAAAAGACCAATTATCTTTGAATGAAGCAGGGCAGATCGTAAATGATGATTGAAAGTTTGTTTAAAGGAATTCAATTATTGTGGATTCTGATAGCTGATCTCTGCACGTTAACTGGGAAGAAAGGGCCCTGTTAAAAGGAGCTGGAAATGATATCAAACAAGAAACTTTCAGGACTTATTAATTTTCCCAGAAGTTGTTAATTCTTAATACAAAACGCGATTTAGCAGACTTAAGATAATATTCCCCGTTACGCCCAAGGACCTTGATTTTCCAAGTCCATCAGGGGCACTTTTCTTACGCATTCAGATGAAAATTTAAAAAACGTGCGGTTACCAGGGTACGAACAAGAAAACACCTAAAAGGCGATAGTTGGATTTAAATGCCGTAATTAATGATATTATCACATATTTATCTAGTTGTAATGTTTGTGTAAAAATAAATGGTTATTTTAAATCTTTTTCTTCTATATTGAAAGCCCTGCTATGAGACAGTTAATTATCCACATATTTTATTATTTTATATAATATATATATATATATATATATATATATTATATATATATATATAATATATATATATATATATATATTAATATTATATATCTATTATATATTATATATTATATATTTATATAAAGCCACTACACGTGTGGTCCAGTAAGACAAAACATGGAGGGCCGAAGGATGTAGGTTGATAAAAGTATTACTGGGCAATCTTGGAGGGAGCCAAAATAGTTTTGGGGGTTTCACTAGGTTGCATTAATGGTTTCCTAATATGGGGCAAAACAAGAAAGAAAGAACAGTTAGGAGCTAGCAAAGAAAAATTCTTTGCCAACTGTAAAGAAAAAAATTATCCTGAAGCAACGTCCAAAGAAATATGGCGGCAAGGCTGGATATGCTTTTGCAGGCTACAGCTATCAATGAAATGCTCAAATTACAGCTCTTTTATTTAATGAAGGTTTTCAATAATAACTTTATTACAATATCATATGGTATAATGAACCATGTGGTTGAAACCCTTATAAGATAAAAGATCAGCTACAGTTGCCCACTGCATACTTGAAAATTATAGAGGACTGAAGAGTGAGAACACCTTAAAATCATTTCTGGACCAGATTCGGAAATGGAATTCCAAGGGGGGTCGGAGAGTTTCAGGAGCTGACTTGGGAGTATGTTATAAGGCTATTACATTAACATTTTCCGTAAAAACAAAGCGGCAATGTGGAAGAGCCAACGTACTATTAAAAGAACGCCATCATTAAGGTACTTTACTAAAAATCAATTCAGTAAATATTATTTGAATAAGTACTTGGACGATCTAGCTTATTTCTATATAAAACAAGATCTTACCATAAGAAACTATAAGACAACCCTTTAGAAAATGTCAAAAAACTAGCAGGGCTTGATAGTGCATATGGGTGAAAAAAAAAAGCAAAATAAAGATAATTCGGATAAAGTTAAAACGATTATGTAAGAGTTAATCTCGGAACAGGAAAGGGAAAGGTTTAGAAAGGATATTGAATTTTGCCGGTTGGGCTACGGAATAAGTTTTTAAAGTTCACCAATCTATTACCGTCCACTTCGTCGTGATAGTTAAGCTATATGTATCTGAAAGATTTAATGGTGAAAAGAAGATTAAAAAGGTCGGATTTTGATAAACAGGGAAATACAAAAAGTTAAGGTTTCAATCCTGTTAACTCAACGAATATTAAAAATTGAAAAAAATATTAGCTACGAGAGGAAAAGGGGTAAAAATAAACAGAATCTGGTGAAATGGAGGGGATATCCTTGCTAAGTTTAATATTTTCAAATGAGTGACTATAAGAATAAAATTAGTAAATTTATTATATATATATACCATACATTCATTTTATTTTTATTTTTTATTGTATTTTTTTTTTTTTTTAAATGCCAGAATTAAAAAAATAAAAGCAAAAAACACAAGATTTAGAATATTTGTCCAGGCTCTTTGAAATAGTCAAGGATTATTGTGAAATGATATTTGAAGTAGCTAATCTGATTCTTGTGGAGATTTTTTATTTTTGGAGAGATGAGGGAAATTCTGAGCCGTTTCCATTAAGTTAAAATAAAAGGGGCCATTGATATTGAGTATAATCTATGTTAAATAATTAAAATGGGTAGGTATCATAAGGTATGAGTGCACAGAATCATAATTGATGTCATGAAAATAGATTATCTTTGAAAATTTTTAGAATATGTAAGCTTCATATATACTTGAATTTACAACAATACATTAAGAAAACTTCTAGAATAGATTTTGGATAAAAGAAATAAGCCATATATTGGAAATAATATCTGATGTTCTGCAGTAACATTAAAGGTGCAAGAACATGTGATGAAGTTGAAATGTAATAATTTGATATCATATAAAGTGTGAAATGAAAACATGGATATTTAAGAATCAATAAAGAAGATAAGATCGAAAGCAGCTATTGAAGCAGTTAAGAAGTAGACTAAGTTAAATAAAAAGTGTATTACAGAAGAAAAATAAAAATGAAGGCCATATAAATAATATCTGAAGTGTGATAGTAACATTGAAGGTGCAAGATCATGTGATGAAGTTGAAACATAATTGTTTGATTGCAGTTGATGTTGTGTGGAATGAATGAATAGTTATTTAAGAACCAACAGTAAAGGTCAAAAGGAACTATTAAAGTAGTTAAGAGGAGTAAATTAAATTGAAGTGTATTAAGGGTGAAAAAAAAATTTGAAGGAAATATTTTAAGTGTAATAATTTTCAAAAATCAGAGGAAAATTTTTAATGAAAATCAAGTCAGTTCAAATAATTTAAATGATGAGATGAAGAAAGGAAGACATCAAAGGTATTGGAAGGAAATGTTTGATATATGAATGAACTGTAATTGCAGAAATCTGATAACTTTAAAAAAAAATCTTTGTAAAGGGATAGTAATGAAAGTACCACAGATGCAGTAAGAAGATAGTAAGAAATTTAAATTAAAACTAGTGTATAAATTTAAATTGAAAAGTATCGAAACAAAAGGAAAAGGGGTTGCAGGAATTGAGACAATAATGGGGAGTTACATCTACCAATTTGATAGCTAGTTAAAAAGAAAACTAAAGCAAAGAGATTATGATTTTCCAATCTGACAAAGCAAAGGATATTGGAGTGAAAAAATAGCTTTGCAGAAGAGAGTCAAGGGGGGGGGGGTCCAAAGGAGTAAGGAAGATAAATGGTATTAGCCCTTTAAATAAAACTTGTTCTGATTTAATTGTTTCTAATCATGCATTATCAAATTCAATAATCTCATCATAACTAATAAGAATTAAAAATTTTACTAGTATTCCGAAAATAAGAATTAAAAGCATTTCAAACAATGGATAAATAAATCTTAATAAAAAAGATAAATTGGTGTGAACACAATATCAGTAAAAGAATGTTGTAATTAGTTTTATTCTGCAGTAAAAACATCCAGTTTCAAACATTTTAAATATTAAGAATAGAAAAAAGCTCTTAAGTAATTTTTCACTTTTAATATGTGATAGAATGTAATTGTATTGTTATCAGGGATGCTTCCTTTATTGTGATAGCTACATGTTAACAATATCATTATCACAATATTCATTGCTAAATATGTTGCAGTGACTATTATTATTATTATTATTATTATTATTATTATTATTATTATTATTATTATTATTATTATTATTATTATTTATTATTATTATGTATGTTATTTTTTATTATTTTATGATTCTTCATTCTACTTTTTCTCCCAACGACTGGGGGTAGTGCGACATGCATCGGAAAGGAAAAGCAGTAGAAGAGATGACGCAAGTCGGAAAGAAAGCCAGCCTTACCGGCTCCCGTCTGTACCAATTATTAGTCGAAGAACTCGTCGCAGTGCAGGAAAATCCCTAGAGCTTCATGCGGGACGCGATGGACACCCACATATGGTAAATCGTAATTGTAAGGGTTCATTCTTGGCCATTTGGGCACAACATACCCTTCACAAACCCCGCATTCTCTCCTATTATCCTTCTTCTTGCCTCTGCCAAAACTCACATTTCTCTCTTCAGACATTACTGACTCATTCCAATTTTTTTCGGTCTCCCCAGCGTGGTTCCACGACACTCGCCCTATACATCCTTAACAAGCGACTATCATTCATCTTTTCCATGACAATCCGTCCTCTACATACTTTCCATTATCTCTCTCGTTTTCTCTCCTTCTTCAACATCACAACTCCTAAATTGTTTAATTCCCATTTTATCAATTCTTCTCACCCGTAGACGACCCTAAGATTTGTCCCTGAACACTTGAACTTTCGTTCTATATTCTTATGCTCAGACCATAGCTCACTAGCTATAAGGCTAACACAGGTAAACAACAACCTCATGAAGACTCTAGCGCACTCCATGACTTAGTCCCTTTGCATTCACCAACGGTTTAATTGCACCAGCCACTTCCTGCCATCACACTTTCCTCCTACACTCTGCATCATCATCATCATTATTAATTATTATTTTTATTATATTATTATTATTATTATTATTATTATTTTATTATTATTATTATTATTATTATTATTATCTCAGAGGTAGAGAATTCTGCCCTTTAGCGGGGGGTATTAATTAACTGCAAAAACAAAACAATAAATTACCTGTTATTATATATGAAGGTTTAGTTAAAGATTTTTTTTTCTATAAAAAGCTTTCACCCCACTGGCATTGCCATATTTATTAAGGAGGGAAACTATTTAGCAAGTTGCTGCATGAGGAGTCAAACCAGGACTATGACCATGCTCCTCTGTTTAAGCTTTAATAGCAGCTCAAATGTATTTTAAATTTATAGACTTATTAAAATAATAATACTAATTGTATGGGTACCTTTTAAAATCATGTATGTTATATTCTATGAAGTGGTATGTTCATAATATTTGTATCTTTATAATTCTTTTCAGAATTTATGGAATTGCAATAAAATTGAGGCCCTCTGTTTTTCAGAGTTAATAAATATAAATTTATTAAATTTAAAATTTAAAAGTATGTCTAAACAAACAGTAAACTTGCTAAATAGTCCAATAGCCTGTTAAATGTGTATTTAATTTTTAGTTATTATTTTAGTCCTTTTTTCTCTGTACATTTCTTATTAAATATTCCTACGTTATTTTATTTAGTGTTTTTATTCTAATATGTAGTAAGAGGTTCTTCTGGCTCAGTGGTTGACTAGGTACCTTTCAACTGAGAAGTCGCGAGTTCAATCTCCTGCGTTAACAGTGTAGATTTTATCTTTCTGGGGGCATGAAATAAAACTTGCCTGTGGGCACTTGGTGGCGTAAGGTTGAAGGATAGCCAGCCTCAAAGCTCAATTTACTACCAGTCCCCCCATGGTGACTCTGAATATGGACAAAAGCACATTCAATTATGGAAATTTAGTTTTTATATATAGAAAGTTAATTATTTTTAATGTTTTCCCAGGACACGTTGATCAGTCCAAGTAATTCAAGTTTTGATCAATTA
This sequence comes from Trachelipus rathkii, assembly GCA_015478945.1. Lineage (NCBI taxonomy): Eukaryota > Metazoa > Arthropoda > Malacostraca > Isopoda > Trachelipodidae > Trachelipus > Trachelipus rathkii. The sequence continues at coordinate 58,217 of JABUQX010022360.1, read as the reverse complement.
AGGACATTGCTGCAAGAGAAGATTAGTGATGGGAATGGAGAGACACTCTTCGAAGTCGGTTCAGGAGCAGGTAGTGCTTATTTTGTTTTGCAGTATTTTTAGACTGTAAGTTGCTGTTTTTTATTTTAATTGTATTTAATAGATAATTTCCCTTCTGGGTCTGTCAGAAAGGAATTCATTTTCTATGAAAATGAATTTATTAAATTGATTTGAATGTTTTATTGCTTGGAGATTTGTAATTGCCTACGAAGAAACGTGTTAATAAGTTCAGTTATGTTATGTTATGTTATGTTATGTTATGTTATGTTATGTTATGTTATGTTATGTTATGTTAGTTCATTTTATTTGAAGGAATGTAAAGAGAAGGAAAAAGATTTGTGACGATGTTATGTAACAAATAAAGTTAATTGTCATAATTACTAGTTTTCGAATATTTGTCATTTTGCATCACTAAACAGAGTTAAAAAGAGTGAAAATTATTAGAAAAATATCTCGAGTAAATTTTCGAAACCTTTTAAGAAATAAGATTTCATTTCTCATTCTACGAGATAACTATTTGTTAAATCTTATATTTAATTTGTTTTTAATTGTATTCAATAAATTTTTCCTTCTTCTGAGTGTATTGTAGAATGTGGGAGAGTTTTGTGCACGTAAAATATTATTTTGATATTACTAAAATTAAGTTGGATAAAAGTAGAACTAGAGTATGAGTAAACTGTTTGAGAAGTTGAATTACTATTTGTTAAGTAAATGCCAATAGAGATCTTAGAAAAATGAAGAGAGGAAAGATTATTGATAAAAAATCCCATATTAAATAATTTTACTAAAAGAAAATAATCAATAATGATTAAATTGGACGTCATTAGATAGAAGCGGATAAATTTAAATGTTTTTTGACATGTCTGCCACAATGTATTATTTTTTTTTCACTCCAAGGTGCCCCTGGTTCAATCTCAATCGAAGGGGAAAATTTTTGATTCATTGAAACTTTTCTTCACCTACTCTAATCATTAGAAGCTGGCAAAATAATTTTCAAATAAAAAATATATTGCCTTCAAATTTGATTAAAATATTATACTAGAAATAACGGTCTTTCCAAGGATGTCTATTATATATTTTTCTATCTATAGTACATCCGCGTAATTAATTTTGAAGTTGGTGAAACTTTATTTTTAAAGTACTTTCAATTTTACGTCATATTTCATACCTCATTCATTACTTCCCAGTTTACCCATACCCTAAAATTTAAATACCGCCCTGATCATCAGTAGTTGCAAAATAAACTGTTTATGAATAAATTAGTTTATAGATAGATTCGTTGTAATCATCCAATCACAATTTCAACATGTTTTCAGTTTACAATTCTTTTTGTTAGTAGTCAGCATCATAATTGTTTTTCATGACCCTCTATCGGAATAATAAAAAAATCTGAATCCATTTTCATTTTGTAAAAGACTAAATGTTGTACAAATTCTAAATGCTTTGTAGCTTACTGGTGTAATCGAAAACGGTCTAAACTTTAGTGCTTTATTTCCAATCATTCTATGGGTCGAAGTTCACAATTTTGATAGTTAAAACCCCTAAATAAGGTATTTAAGGCATACCTTAACTTAAAAAGGTCATGACTAATTGTATTTTTTTCCAAAATTTTAATTTATATCATAATTCTATGTAAAGATATCTCAACATTGCAATAACACAAAAATACCACTATATATTTTTTGCCTGACATGCTAGTCAGGCGATGTTACACATTACTAGTTGCATATACTGATCATTGACCCGTTACAACATGGTTGAAACGTTGTTTACCAGTTTCACTTCCTATGTAGCAACGTGTATGTGTTATACTTTGACAAAATAAGCTTATTGTACGGTGTCACATGTGTTTCTCTATCCCTTTCGTCACCCCCATGCACAGACATGGCACTGTATGGTGTTATTACTCAAACCATGACGATATTGAGACATGACGTTATATTTCCTACTTAGTGCGATTATTTTGAACAGGAGTATATATTACATTCAATAAAACGAGTAACGCGTTCCCGGACATAAATTCTGATTTGAAAATAATGAAAGTACATAGACAACTATGTTTACATTTAGGAAATTTGAAATAGTTAAGATAAAAAAAAAATCATAGCTTTATAGGTAAAAGAATTTTTTCCTGCTTATAAGTAAACTTTTTATATTTAATTTTGACAGAGTTAGTAGTTCTAGCTTTTGTAATACAGTCTTTAGAAAGCAATACGCCTTAATTCATTTTTTCAAAAACTCGTAGAAAATTAACTAGAAAACTGCAGAGATTCTTTAACATAAACTCGATTTAAACTTCAAATATTTTGTTATTTTTCACTGACAGAGGACTTTTAATCCTTTTTTTGCTCAATTTACAAGTCTAAAACGTCAAGTGTATTGTCACTTAATTATGAAGCATGAAGTTATAACAGATTTAATTACTTTAGATGATTCCGTGTCTGGACTCGATAGTAGTGCCTATGAAGCCTCAGTTGCCACATTGAAGACGCTTTCTGAAACTCTTGATGCCGACTGTGTACTTCTAAGAGAAAAAAAATGTACCAAAGATTGCATTCAAGGCCAATACTTAGTTAGGAAGAGAGCAGATGTACAAGATTTTATGGAAGTTAGGTAAGATAATATTAGTATCATGTAATTAAACTAGGAAACATATTTCTTTGTTTTACATTTACTACTAAGATTGTGGTCATTATTGTCTTCCTTCAAGAAACTGGGATTGATGTCGCTTGAAAATGGAACCATTCATTAAACTCTACTTCAGCTTGAGGAATTTAGAGATAGTGTGGAAAGGGGCTGCCTGTGTTATTATAATGGGAAATATTCTTTCCTGCATTTCAACATTTCAGGGATATTAAACCAACCAAAATTTATAGGGGACTTCAATCATAAATAAGGCTTTTTTTTTTTTTTTTTTTTTTTTTTTTTTTTTTTAAGTACCATAGTGTTCCTATAGTTGTAATTTTTTCACTTTATTCAGTTATTTTTGTAGATTTTTTTTTTTTAATAATTTTTAAACTTTTTCAGAGTTGCAGTTGTGGGCAATGTTGATGCTGGAAAATCGACATTGTTGGGTGTTCTCACTCATGGGGAACTTGACAACGGTAGAGGATTTGCTCGAATGAAGCTTTTTCGACATAAACACGAAATGGAGACGGGACGAACGTCTTCTGTAGGGAACGATATTTTGGGCTTTGATAGCCAAGGTTCGTCTTTGAAGTAAAGTATAAATTGTTTTATTATTATCATTCTAATATAAAGAATGAGGTATTGAAGTCAATATATTCTTTAGGAAAAGTGGTAAATAAACCTGATCATGGTCATCTAGACTGGGTAAAAATATGCGAAGATTCTAGCAAAGTCATCACTTTTATAGACTTGGCAGGTCATGAGCGTTATTTAAAGACGACCGTTTTTGGCATGACTGGACACCTTCCAGATTTTACTATGCTCATGGTAATTAACTTATTTGTCTTAATTTAGGTTTTGATCTTCAAAATCTGGATTTATTTTTCCTTTCCTAATGTAGTGGAAAATCTTAGAACTTTTTGTTTATTGTAAATTTGGTTTGTTTTTGTTTATAGTTTAAGAAGTACATAAAGGCCAGAACACACACACATATACCCTCCCCCCTGTATAACTTCAAAATACATAGGTATGAAATTTTTAACCTACTCCATCCAAAATATACTCACATCAAATATGCGTGCACATAATTTTAAGAATATTATGGTATAAAGGTATAGTCTTATTTTTATTTTTTTTAATGTGTTAAGGCTGATTAACAGTTTTAATTAATTTCAACACCCTTAATTTTTCAGGTTGGAGCGAATGCTGGTGTTGTTGGGATGACAAAAGAACATCTAGGACTTGCATTAGCACTAAATGTTCCTGTCTTTGTCGTTGTTACAAAAATTGACATGTGTCCTCCTAACGTACTGCAGGATACTCTAAAATTATTACACAAAATTTTGAAGTCTGCTGGATGCCGTAAGGTTCCACTTCTAGTCAGAAATCAAGACGATGTTGTAGTCTCAGCAACAAACTTTGTGTCAGAAAGGTAAATTATTCTGCTCTTTCTATTAACTATCAGAATTATATAGGCTATGCTAGGTTAGATTTTGCTTTGTAAAATCTGTTTTCCATTTAGCTAAAAGAATACCTAAATCCGAATACAAGCAAAATTGAAAATGAACATGCATAGCAGACGGGTTTCGTGGGTCCTCCCTTTAGCAAATTCTATTACCTCCTCCTCCTCCTGCCTATAATCACTTTCCAAAACGCTTTGCACTATTTCCCTTGTGTTCTTTGCATACAAAAAATGATACTATGGATCACCTTTTCTATATTAATTTCCTCGGTCATGAATTTGTAAAGATGTAAAAATGCAGGTCCCTCCTTCTGAAACTATAGATAAATGAAAATTGCTTTATTAATATTATTATTATTATTATTATTATTATTATTATTATTATTATTATTATTATTATTATTATTATTATTATTATTTATTTTTTTCTTTATCTTCCCCATGGGGCCTCAAATTGGGGGTGAGTTGGCGCAATATACATCCTGCGGAAGCAAATAGTTAAGTAGAAAGAACATATTATTTGAAAAGGAAAGCCCCCCTCATACCCTTTAAGTCCAAGCCCGTCGCAGCCAGAAATCCACCCCAGGGGCTTCACAACGCGACAGACCCCCCACTGTGGTATCTCGTCAATGTATAGGGGTTGATCCCCTGGACGCAGGACCTAATACTATACCCGATCGCCTCACCAAACCAAGTAATTCACGTTACAGTGCAATTATTCTCCCTCTCATCGCTCTGTATCAGCATTCCTTACGTTCAATCCTTTTTCTTTAGTCTCACAGCCGGTTGATTACCAAAGCACTCACCTCTATGCGTTCGCTTCATCAACTACCATCTTAACAACTTAACCATCCATCCTTTCCATATGACCATTATTATTATTATTATTATTATTATTATTATTATTATTATTATTATTATTATTATATTATATTATATTATATTATTATATTATTATTAATTATTATTATTATTATTTGAATAATATTATACAAAAGACTTCTATCTTATGTAGTTTTAAATTTTTTAACAATCATTTCTTTCTTTTTTTTTTGGTATTACAAATGAGTAACAAATGATTGTTTCATACACTCATTTTCCTGTAAATCTTAGATAATGAAACAATTCCACTTCTGATAAAGAGTTGTCCTTTTGCCCTGATGTATCCTCACACTAGAAGGAATTACATCCTTCACACACGCCAACAAATTTGTGAGGTACTGGAGCTTCTCTTCATTATTTGTTTTGTAGATTTTTTCTCCTTTCATGACAGTCAAGGACCAGCTTGACAGTTAAGGACCACCTTCCCTGATGTCATTCTCAACCATTCTTGAAGAGGCCTCAGAAGCAACGCAATATTTTTCCCTCTCACGTCGGCGTTATTAAGCGAATAGAAATAATTTGCGGAAAATGACCTTTATGTAATTTTTAATTTTTAAGTATTTTGCAAAATTATTTATATAAAAATATTAAATCGGATTTTTTTTTAATCTTATGCTGCTTCATAGATTTTTATGATTTAATTTCTTCCTTTTTGATTTTTTTAAATAAGTGAATATAAACTAGAAAATTCCTCCTGTCCTGAAATATTATGTTGATTTTGAGATCTCTTCATAAATTTTTTGAGAAGAACTTTAGGGAAACTGTTCCTTACTATCATCGAAGGAGAAGCAATCATCAAAACAAATGGTGAAGAGAAGTTTTAGTTCCTTGCATATCTGATGTACTGTGTGAAGGATGTAACTCTTTCCAGTGTGAGGGTTCTTCAGAGCTTTGGGTCAGCTCTTTATTAGAAATGAAAATGTTTCTTTTTTTTCTGAGGGTTTCTGGACTGGAGATATTTTCAACTCAAACTATATCCTGGATCACGTTTTCAAAAATAATAATAATAATGTGATTTTATATCTACCAGCTAACTTGGGAATTGAACTACTACTTTATTCATAGTTTTTTTATGCTGTTATTTACACATTTATTTTTCTTTTGACAGGTTATGTCCAATTTTTCAAGTGTCAAACGTGTCTGGTTTGAATCTCGACCTTTTGACAATGTTTTTAAATCTACTGTCGTCACGCACTGTTCAGAATGATAAAGAACCTGCCCAGTTTCAGATAGATGACACATATCAAGTTCCAGTGAGTTCTTATTTGCTAAGAGAATTTCCTAATCCCATATTTCATTTTATTTTTGTATTGTCTTCAATAAAATCTGGTCTCTATCATTGTCTAGATATAATAGTCCAAACCCTCTTTTGTTATTAAGCAGTTATTCCTTTTTAATTGGCAACGGTCACTCTCTGATATAGTTTTCAAAGGTTAGTGACGAAACATAATTGGTGAAGTAAAATTTTTTTTGGGCAATTGACAGCAAAGAATCTGTCATTATCTAGCAAGATTTTTACCTATCCAATCTGAGGTTGAGGAGGGATGTGACGCCAGTTTAGTTAACAAACGGCCTACCGTATTTCTTATGTATGTTTGAGCATAGTGTTTGAGCTTTGAAGTTTTTTTTTTTTTTTTTTTTTTTTTTTTTTTTTTTTTTTTTTTTTTTTTAAAGATTTCGTTAATTAAATTGAAGTACAGAACAATATTTAGTGTACTCTAGGTATATATATTTAATCATATATACGGTATATATATATTCATCACCTTCCTAATTTCCCAAATTTGGGGTGAGGTACGCAATATACACGGAAACAAAAAGTCAGTGAAGACATGATAAATCGAAGGAAGCCACTCCTACCATCACATTCCAATTACTCTTAAGTAGGAGCTCTGTCGCAGGTAAAATAAAAAAAATTACCTATCTATATATATATAATTATATATATTATAAGTATTATAGTATATAATATATATATTATATATAAATTATATAATATATATATATATATATATAGTTTATTATATATATATATTATAATTAGTATATATATATACTAGTAATATATAAAATTAGTATGCTAGAGTTGGTGTAGTAAGAGATGGTATCAGTGAAAATTATGATTGATTTAGTGTTGGTGAGGAAAAATGTTGAGTTATGTGTTGGATGTTAAATCAGTTAGGGGTTAGGAATGGATTTATGGATATTATGTTGTTCTATGTAAATTAAGTTAGTGGGAGGGGGGTTGGATGGAAAGGAAGGTGATACGAAAGGAAGTAGTAAAATTAAGAGTGAAGTTAAGTGAGCAGGACAATAAGGATAAGTATTTGCGTAAGTGAGGGCTCGCAGTAAACGGTTTTGTGTGAACAGTTGATACTGAACAAAATCTGCGGGGCAAATGAAGGAAAGCAATTGTTAGTGAGTGCAAAAGGAAGTATGGTAGATAGTGCTAAAGTAGGAAGAAAGAAATGTTAAAGTGAAGTGGTGGAATCCAGAGTGATGAAAGCGGCTTAAGGTAAAAAGAAGCGTGGTTGAACTTACTAAAAGCAGATGAAGTCTGAAAAGAAATGATGCTTGGAATTATTTAGGGGGGAAAAAGAAATACTATAAGGTTCATACGTAGGAAAAAACAAGGAGGTAAATGAACAGTTTGGGAGAGGATGAATGGGGACTTACAAGGGAATAGGAGCTCTTCTGGAAGGAGCGAAAAGTTAAGAATGAGAAATAAGGGGAATCTGCCTTAGAATAATGAATAGGGATGGTGCTTTTGTAACTCGATGAATCTGGTGTGGAGGAGTGTGGAAAGAATCACTCTCGAAAATCTGCAATATTAGCAGCTAAGAAAGGTGATGAGTGAATGTGTGTGCGGTTGATGGGCAAGAAGATAGGTATTTTTAGGGGATGAGGTTATTGTAAAGAGAGGTAATGGGTAGACGTGAAAAACAGTTTGAAGGCATGTAATTGCAGCGTAGTAGATGACATTACTGTGAAATGATCAGAACGGAGGGCGAGATGGTGATTCTGATTGGATTTTGTAGCCGCTTCTAACAGACAGGGCAAATCTCATTTTTTCTCTTCCCGTCCGCTGATGGCAGCTCGTAATTTTGAAAACTTTTATATTTGCTATTGGGCTAATGTTATCCATTGGATGTTCAAAACCGCGTACGAAAAGATGGCGAGATTTACTTCTTGGTTGTAGCAAGAGTGGCGGAATTGCCCGATCCAGTTGGAGAAATTATGGAATGCTGGAAACGTCCGAACGGCTTAGAAATCAAACAAGTTCGAGTTCCCATCCAATTATGCATAGAGAGTGATTTGGTTAGGGAACCTTTAAGAGTACATTGGCCTTTCTGTTTTTTTTGGAAATAATATTTCAGATGAAAATGAATCTAGAAAAATTGTCGTTAAAAATCGAAGAATTTCATTTCGTGGGTGGGTATTTATTACAAGAAGGAAATAATTTAACGATATAAGATTTTGTGTGATGATACATACTAAAGTTGGGGTTTAAACTTAATCTCTAAGTTTGAAGTTTGTAAATTATTTAAAAAATTTTACAGGGTGTCCCAACAATTCCTTTTTGGAAAATAAGTTACTTGAGACAAACCAATAGTGTAAAATCTGAAATTTTCACAACATTATATGGGATATGCCATTTGTTACCTCTCGTGAAAGCCTGACTTTGTTTTGCTTGTTTTAAGAAATACAGGCATTCAAAAAATGCCAATAAAATTTTTTTTTAAGTTGTGTTATGATAGCATACGTGGGCCTACTCTTAATATAAAAGTACTCGTATTTTGTTAAAAGTGTGTAAATATTATAATTATTATTAGAATTATTAAAATTTAATTGTCATAATTCTTTTTTTCAATTTTTATTTAGCATAAAAAATGGAAATAAAATTCATTATTTTGGAAAAAAACGTTTTGAAAATGTCAATAAAATATAACTTAGACTTGTGTTTTTCTATCCAATTAAATATTTATAAAATATAAAAATCTACTTAAGCATTAATTATAATTAAAATTCAGTTTGGTTAACACAGAGTAATACATAATTAATGACCGTTTCCTCCGACGCACAGACCGGTTTTCCCCAAATTCAATTTTTTGACAATGGAATTTTTAAAAATATTTTAATAAATATTATTTTCGATATTTTTATTAGCTTTTAATATTCTATACACATTAAGGAAATCAAATGTTGTGTCTTAACTCTATGTCTGAAGATTCACTTAAAATTTATGATTTTTATGATTCTTAAAAAAACACGAGGAGAATTTTTGACCGGATTTTTTCCCCCAATTTTACCGCGTAACTATATATAATATATATATATATATATATATATAGTTAATATATAATATATTATTAATTATTATTTAAATATATATATATATAATATATATATTAATTAGATATATTATATATATATTAATATATATATTATATATAATATTATATATATATAATATAAATATATATATATATACTATATACTATTATCTATATATATATTATAATATATATATATATATATATACTAAAACAAACTCAAAGCAGAAAAACGCTAAGTTAAGTAAGTATCAAGTTAGGAGCTAGTTAATAATAAATCTGCAAATATTCAAAGTTCTAATAAATTCTCACCGCTGCTAAATCATTCAGATAGACCTCTTTATTATGTGAAAATTTATTAAGAACTTTGAATTATATTGATGCAGTTTATTATAACTAAGGCTTACTTGATATATATAATAGTATTATATATATATATATAAGTATAATATAATATAGTATAGTATATTATATTATATATTTATTATATATATAATTATTAACTATAATATATTATATATTATATTGATAATAATTATATAGTATATATATAATATAAATATATATCTATATATTATTATATATTAATTATATAGATACGATATCTATATTATATATAATATATATTATATATAATATATATATATAATATTAATATATGTAATATTATATGTATATATATATTAATATTATATATAATAAAATATACTATATATATATCATAATAACAAACAACGTAGCACACACACATTTTTTTAAGGAAAATAGGCCGTTATATAATTTTTTATTTACATCAACTATGGTAGGAGCTGACACAACAGCACTTCAAAATCACAACACTGAATTTATGTCGCGCTTTACATTAAATATTATTACGTCTGTGTTTGTGTCAATATAATTTTAATTATATTTAAATTTAAGTAAGATTTAATAATTTATTAAGTTATACATATGGATAGAAAACACAAGTCTAAGTCTGATATTTTATCTGATTCTCGTCCAACGTTGAATTTTTTCCAAAATTCATGAATTTTAATTTCATTGTTTATGGCAGTAAAAATGAAAAAAAAAAGAATTATAATAAAATTTAATAATTCTAAATAATAATAATATTTACACACTTTAACAATATAAGGTACTGTTATATTACGAGTAGGCCTACGTATGTACATTTCATAAACAATTAAAAAAGTTTTTTTTGGCATTTTTCGAATCAATTCTTAAAACAAGCAAATACAAAGTCAGATATTGAGGTGAAGGAACATCTTGGCTAGTGATATACTGTGTGAAAATTCAGATGTTTTAGTACGTATCAATCAGAGTATATTAACGGTTCAAATTACCGATTTCTCGAAAAATGGAATTTTTTGGGACACCCTGTAATTTTTTAAAAAATAATTTACAAACAAAAAAAAATTTTAAGTTAAACCCTACTTAGTATGTATCATCACACAATTTTATATCGTTTTTTTTCTCCTTCTTTTTAATAATACACCCACAAAATGAAACAATTTCGATTTTTTACACAATTTTTCGGATTCCATTTTCATGGTGAATATTATTTTCCAAAAAAAAACAGGAAGGCCAAATCTTAAAGTATTCCTAACAAATCACTCTTATGAAAATTTGGGGGTATAGGAACTACCAAATGGAGTATTGACTTAAATGTTATCTCTATTAGGTGATGAAACTTTTTGCTCCCATCTGTCAATTACATTTTGTGCTCACCCTGTTACAACAGAGTAAATCAAAAAAGAATGGTGGTTTTGAACTTGCCAGGGATAACATAAACACCATGCATAAATCATATAAAGTTTCAAAAATTATCGAGTCGGCCAACTTCCTTATTTTGGTACGGGGAAAAAATGGTAGAACCTAGCGTCTTATAGAGGGTATATGTTTCAAGGATTGGAGGAGAGAGTATAGTACCCTTATATAAGGTAAGGGAGATAAGGAGAACTAGAAATTTTTAAGATAATGTTTATTGAGTGTTGTAGGAAGGTATAATGCTGGTATTTTGGGTCGAAAGAAGTGGCGTCGAGTGCTGAAGGCTGATTGGTGAGAACAAAGGTTGGTTGGAGGGTATGAGATGTCTGGATTCAAATCTTTATTGAAAACAAATGATTGAGAATATGAGGGAGAAGAAGAAATAATTGTATTTAGGTTTTATGAGTTTGCAACAGCGTATGATGAGAGTATATAGGAAGGTTTATGGGGTGTTAGTGGATATATGAGTGTTGGTCGGAGGCTTCTGATGGAGTCAACAGTATGATGACGATAGTGAAGGCTGTGGTGGTAAGAAAATGGTGTCCAATGGTGATTGGTTGTATGGATACAGCGGAGTAGACATGGGTTGTGTTAATGTCTCCTTGGTTATCTCAATTCTGTAATGGATGGGTTATAAAGATTCGCAGGTGGGGATGGCAGGTAAATGGTGTTGAATGGTGGGAATGGAGATGAGTGGAGGGTGCCGCACTACCTATTATATGCGGATGATTTGGTTCATTGTGGCGAACTGATAGAGAGTTTGAGAGGAGTTGGTAGAGAGATTTGGCAGGGGGTGTAAAAGGAGGGGCTTGAAGTAAACGGTGGATAAAGAAGGTTATGGGTATGTGAGTTGAGGAACTCTTCATGTGCAAGTTATGTTAGATTGGTGAGCAGCTGGAAACAAGTGTCTGAAGTTTAAATATTTAGGGGTAAATGTTGGATGAGAAGGTGAAGGAGCGATGCAGAGTGTTATAGGAAAGTTGTGAATGGCAGGAAGGTAGCTGGTGCAATTTAATCGTTGGTCGAATGTAAAGGGACTAAGTCTTGAGTGTGCTACAGGGTTTACATGAAGGGTTGTTGTTACCTGTGGTTTTTGTATAGCTAGTGAGACTATGTTCTGGATAAGAAGTATGATTCAAGTTCAACTGTGTTAGTATGGACATCCTTAAGGGTGTGCTAGGGGTGTGAGAAGAATTGATATAAGAAGGGAACTTGAACAGTATTAGAGAGTGGTGGTGGTGTAAGAAAGGGGTAGAATATAGAGATATAATGAAAGGTGTGGTTGAGATGGTTTGGGTCAAGCATCGAAAGTGATGAATGATAGTCGTTTGTTTAAGCGGATTAATAGTGGCGAGTGTGTTGGATAACTGACCGGCGGGAGACGAAGAAAAAAGCTGGATTGAGTCTAAAACCGAATGTTTGAAGGGAGAGTAATCTGAGTTGGTAGGGCGAGAAGAAAGGTGTGTAACAGGAGTGAATGGCGGGGATGTGAGGGGGTATGGTTGTGGCCCACTGGGGCGAAGGGATGAAACCTTTCATTGACGGATCTACCAGTAGTGCCGGGTCCATCGCTGGTCCATTGAGGCTTTAGGGGGAATCTTCTGCGACTGCGATGCGGTTCCCACTAAATTAATGGCGTACTGAGGGGGGCGGTAAGGCTGGGGGTTTTCTTTTTGACTTGTGTCATGTTTCTACTGTTTTCTTTTCCGATGCCCGTCGGGCACCTTACTCCCATTCTTGGAAAAATATACAGGAAGATGAAGCCACGAAGGAAGAAGATATATTATATATATAATATTATATATAATCTATATATATATATATATTATAATATATATATATATCGTTAATTATATATATATATATATTAATATATATATATATATATATATAATAATATATATATAGTCTATAATATTCTTTCTTTCTTATCTTCCTTCTATTTCCAAGAATGGGAGTACGCGTGCGTGACGAGCCTATCGGAAACAGAAAAGATAGAAGAAACATGAACATAAGTCGAAAGAAAGCCCAGCCTACCGACCCGTCAAGTACCAAAAAGTTACTGCGTGCGCATCGCGCCAGAAAATCCCACCCTAAAGCTTCATGGACCGCGACGGATCCCTCACTATGGTAAGTCGTCAGTGTAAGGGTTCATCCTTGGCCAGGTGGGCCACCACCATACCCCTCAAATCCCCCACCATTACGTCCTGTTAACACTTTTCTTCTCGTCTACAAACTCACATTTTCTCTTCAGACATTCGTCTTCACCGACTAATCCATTTCTCTTCGGTTCCCAGCCGGTCGGTTCCAACCACTCCCACTATACAATCCGCTAACCAACGACTACTCTATTCTATCCTTCACAATGACCAACCTCTTCAGCATACTTCATTTATTCCTCTCATTTACCCTTTGCTTCACACAACATTTTGAAATAAGTTATTCCTCTTTTATTAATTTTCTCACACCTAGCATGCCCTAAGATTGTCCATCTGAAAACATTGAACTTTTGATCTATACTTCTTATTTCAGACCATATTCTCACTATACAATAACACAAGGTAACAACATACCCTCTGTAAGACCCTAGCGCACTCGAAGACTTAGTCCCTTTACATTCAACGATTTTAATTGCACCAGCACAACATTCCTGCATTCACAAGGCTTTCCACACACTCTGCTCGTCCGTTCCCTTCTCATAACAACTATTACCTAAATATTTAAACTCGCACTTGTTTCCAGCTGTCATCACCATTACACATAACTTACACTGAGATGTGTCCCACTCACACTATACGCCTTACTCTTAGTCTCACGTTTACTTTCTAAGCCCTCCTTTGTACACAACCCGCCCAATCTTCTACATCCTCTCAACCTCTCTTCAGATTTCGCCACACAGAACCAAACTCATCCGTCATATCTATAGCAGGGCACCCTACAATCATCTCCAATTCTCCACCATTATACACACCATTTTGCCATCCACCTTCGATATTCTTTCAAAACCCCAATCATATACAATTGAATACCAAGGACACCATAACACAACCCTGTGTTACTCCGCTATTACATAAACCAATCACCATTGACATCTATTTATTATTTATATATAATACCTTATATATATATATATCTAGTAATATATATTATATATATATTAATATATATATATATAATATATATTATATATATAGTATACTATATACCGGTATATATAGTTATTATTTTAATATAGGATCGTTTATATTTATTATTATATATATAGTATATAATAAAATATTATAATATATATTTTAGTATATATAGTTATGTATATATATTATATATAATATTTATATATATATATATAATTAGGTAGAGAGAGAAGAGAGAGAGAGGGGCAGTAACAAACTCGCAGCGATGAAATTACCTCCATTTTTAATGGTGCGTCTTTCTCTTTTTCTCGTTCATATCTCACACCTTTCCAGGAACATATTACTAACCACATTTATCCATCATATCATATACCATGATTAAAGTACATCACGCCCAGTTTAGATAAACCTTAGCCGTTCTATACTTTTCTACTCATATCGCTGTGTGGGGGGGGAAAGAATTGCCACACGTATGTCATGCGTGTCGTAGAAGTGACTAAGGGGCGGTGGAGTCTGGGTTTGCCCACTACCACCTATGTCTTGCTAGGAATGCTGATGCATGCCTGGAGATGGTCGTGACCGTGGACTTCTATCTTTCGGCGAAATTGTGTGAATCGTATGGGGTTACATGGAATGTCAGAAGGAATAAATGTTGCGGGAGAAGAAGAGGAGAAGGTGATGGATGTATTTAGAAAGGGCAATTTGATTGCTCGCTGTGACTGAAACAAAGACTTAAGGAGACGTGAAGATGGGTGGTGTGGTGTGAATGTGTATGTGCTGGTGTGGAAGAGAATGAGCGAGGGAGAGAAGGAGTTGCATTTTTGATGAGTGACTTGTGGACAGAAGCTATGTTAGACTTTGTGTGTGTGAGTCTAGAATCTAATGTTAAATTTAAGTTTTGAAAGTCAAGGTATGTTTGTGGTTGTGCCCGAGTGGGCGCATTCCTGAGGAAATGTTAAGGAGTACGATTTTTTGGGATATTTTGATATATGCTTGGATGGGTAAGTGGAGGCTTCAGATGTGATATGGTTCGGGGGACCTGAATGCGCTGATAGGTGATGCAAAAAGGGATGGTATTCACAGTTGGTTTTGGGGTGCGGGAGAAAATGAGAATGGTAGGAAGGTGGATTGATTGTCTGTGAAGAGAGAGGTATTGTGTAAGTAATACTGTTCTGTAAACACAAGAGAGTCCATAAGCATAAGAGAGTTGGCGCAGGTTGAGATGGTGTCCAAGTGAAGAGTATGATTGATTTTGAGTTGGCTAAGATGATATGTTGAGTATGTTTGGTGTTAAAGTCGTGAAGCGGTTTACGGAATGGGATTGATCGACATTATGTTGTTCTATATGTAAATTAATTGTTAGTGCGGGCTTGGATGGAGAGAAGGTGACGAAATGAAGTAAGGTAAATTGAAATTAAAAGGGCAAAAAAGACAATAAAGGATAAGTATTTTAAGAGCGCTCGCAGTAAATCGGTTTTGAATGCGTGAACAAGTTTGATACTCGGAACAATCTGGGTGCATATGAAGGGAAGCAATTGTTAGTGTGCAAGTGTAGTTTGTTGTTTTGCTAAAGTAGGAATTAAGAATGCCAATAGTGAATAGTGGAATGAAGAGGTGGTCCAAATGGTAAAAGGTAAAAAAGATGAGCGGCTGAATGAACTAAAAGCAAATGATGAGGTTTCAAAAGAAAGGTGTATGAAAATATATAGGAAGGCTAAAAGTTGCAAATGCTGAGAAAAAGGAAGTTTGGAAGGAGGAGGAGGAGGAGGAATGGGGACCTACAAGGAAGTACAAAAGGTTAAGATAGAGAGCAAGGGGAATCTTAATAGAATAATAAATAGGGATGGTGCTTTCTTGACTGATGAGATGGAAGTGAGAAGAGTGTGAAGGAAGCATTTCGAAAATCTCCACACCATTGGCAGTGATGAAGAGGTGATAGTGAATGTGTGTGAGTTTGATGGTGTAAGAAGTAGGTATTTTAGGGATAAGGTACTTAGTAGTAAAGAGGTAATAGGTAGAGTGAGAAAATTGAAGAATGATAAATCAGCAGGTACAAATGGAATTACTGGTGAAATGATTAAGAATGGAGGTGAAATTGTAATTGACTAGATATGGAAGTTGTGTAAGAAAGCATTTGTGGAGGGTGTAGTTCTGGAGGACTGGAAGAGGGCAATGATAATACCTTTGTATAAGAGTAAGGATGATAATTGAAACTTAAGAAATTATAGGAGTATAAGGGAATTAGTTTATTGAGTGTTGTAAGGAAGATATATGCTGGTATTTTGGTTGAAAGAGTATGTTGAGTGACATGAAGGGTTGATTGTTGAAGAAGAAGGTGCATTTAGAAA
Source organism: Trachelipus rathkii (assembly GCA_015478945.1). Taxonomy (NCBI): domain Eukaryota; kingdom Metazoa; phylum Arthropoda; class Malacostraca; order Isopoda; family Trachelipodidae; genus Trachelipus; species Trachelipus rathkii. Next base: position 41,623 of record JABUQX010022360.1, on the reverse strand, counting down.
AGGTAGAGGATGTGTAGATCAAATTTTTACATCGAAGCAAATGAGAGGGAAAAGAAGAAACTTTATTTAGGTTTAATGGATTTGTAGCAAATGTATGACAGGATTAATAAGGATGCACTGTGGCAGGTGTTAATGATAATATGGTGTTGGTGGTAGGAATTAAAAATAGGTATCTTGATAGTGGAGCATGTGTAAGACTAGTAAGACTGTAAGAGTAGATGGAGGGAAGAGTGAATAGTTTAATATTAATAGCAGAGTGAAACAGGGTTTTGTTGTGTCTTCATAGCTATTAATTTGTATATGGATTAAGTGATGAAAGAATTTAAGGATGGAGTGGCAGGGAAGGGTGCTAAGACTGATGGAGAATGATAGAGAATGAAGTGTGCCCTGCTTATTGTATGCAGATAATTTCGTTTTGTGTGATGAATCTGAGGAAAGTTTGAGAAGATTGATTGAGTGGTTTGGCCGGCTGTGTAAAAGGAGGGGTTTGAAAGTAAATGTTGTTAAGAGAAAATTGATGGTGGTAGGTGAGGGGAGTATGTAGTTTGAAATCATGGTAGGCAAGTGGAACAAGTATTTAAGTTTAAATATTTAGGCTATATGTTGGATAAAAAGGAAACGAATGATGCAGAGTGTAGTGGGAAAGTTGAGAGTGGTAGGGATGTGGCTGATGTAATTAAGTCTTTGTTGAATACAAAGAAACTAAGTCTTGAGCGTACTAGGGTTCTGCATTAGGGAAAGTTCTTAGTGAAATGTAGTGAAACTATGATGTGGAATAAGAATAAGAGGTATAAATCTAAGGTGCAGTCTGTTCAGGGGGGGGTGAGGGGTTGGAAGAAGCCAATGAGAATGCGTTGAGTTAGATCAGTTAGGAGCGTGGTAGTAAAGTGTTTTTGTTATAATAAACCATGTTGTGAGTCTGATAGAGGGATAAGAGAAGAAATTCTAAGTAGGAATAATTTTTCAAATACCTTGGATATTATAGAAAGTAATAACACAGGTCTATATTAAGCCGTTTTATAAGGTGATTTATTTGCTTTTAATATTGTATAGAGTAATAAAATAAATCTATATGAAGCTGTTTTATAGGTGGTATGTTTGGTTTTAATATTGGTATTATATGTACATGCTTCCAAAATGGTGGTAGAGTGTTGGTGTGCCATACAGCGTTAAATATTTGTGTTGGGCTGTGATAGCATTTGTTCCTATAGGTTTTTGAGGTGAATATTAGACTTATGGTCGGGTTCTACTGATTGAGAGTTTTTAAGGTTTTTAATAATGTTGAATATTTATAAGGGAGTGAATGGGAAGTCTTCTTAATTGGTTTTCAACCTTTTAAGTTGTTTAATTATTTGTCTGTTAATAGGGTTTGTGGATTTGTGAATAATTTTTGAATAGTGTGACATAAGAAAATTTGCTTGTGTTTTTGGGTTATGAATTTTGTTGGTTTGTTTATAGATTTGTTGGTGGTGGTTGAGTGTGTGAAGTGTTTTTTTTTTTTTTTTTTTTTTTTTTTTTTTTTTTTTTTTTTTTTTTTTTTGCGGTTTATTTCTTGGGTATGTCGCAGCCAATTCTTTTTCTGAGTTAAGTTGAAAAGATTGTTTATTCTATTATTGAGGTTTATAATTTGGTTTATTTGGTTTAATTGGTTGCCTATTTTGTCTGAGAGAGTTTCTTCATTTTAATGAGGGGTGTCAATTTCTGGTGAAAAATTGTGGTTGAATTGTATGTGGTGGACATGTGGGATGAATTTTTTTGGATGCTTTAAGAATTATTTACTTGAAATGTTGTGTGATGTAAAACTGGCAAATTGGAAGGATTGTAAATCTAGTTCTATGAGGTCTGTAAAAGCTTGCCAGTTTGCTTTAATGTAGCTGACATATGTTTTTTTTTTAAAAAAAAACATGTGTATGTATGTGTAGGGTGTTTATGTTGAATTGTGATTAGTATTAGAATGTGATCTGAGGAGAGAGTATGAAATGTTTGCCATGTTGCTGTAACTTGTATTTGGGGGGAACAGAAGGAGATATCGGGGGATGCTATAAGCAAAGGTCAGCGAGTAGGTTGATTTTGGTTGTTTAGGATACAGAGTGACTGTAAGTTGTTTATAAGTGCAACACCTCTGTGTTTGTGTGTGTACACCTATATACTACATACGAAACATGCAGATATATATAAATGGTGGTATATATATATAAATATATATATATATATATATATATATATATATATATATATATATATATATATATATATATATATATATATATATATATATATATATATATATATATATATATATAAATATCAACATCATTATCTTCCTTCTTCCCAAGACTAGTAAGGTGTGACATGCATAAGAAAAGAGTAGTGAAGAATATGACATAAGTCGAAAAGAAAGCCCAGCCTTACCACCCCTTCTATACCTATTAGTGAGAACTCGTCGCAGTCAGAAAATCCACCCTAGAGCTTCACGGGACCGCGACGGACCACTATGGCATATCGTCAGTGTAGGGTTCATCCCCTGGCCCAGGTGGGCCGCAACCATACCCCCCTCACAAACCCCGCCATTCACTCCTATTATGCACCTTTTTCTCCCCCCTCCCCAACCCACATTTCCCTCCTTCAGCATACTCCTTTACTGACTCAATCCACTTTTCTTCGGTCTCCCAGCCGGTCGATTCCAACACACTCACCACTATACATCCGCTTAACCAACCGACTGTCATTCATCCTTTCCACATGACCAAACCATCTCAACATACTTTCATTTATTCTCTCATTTACCCCTTTCTTCACACCACAACTCTCTAATACGTTCATTCCTCATTTTTTTTAATTTTCACGAACCTAATTCACTGCCCCCAGATTGGTCCATCTCCTGAATCACTATTGAACCTTTGAGATCTGCTACCCTTATTCCAGACCATAGTCTCAATACTATACATTAACATAGGTAACAACATACCCTCATGTAAGACCCTAGCGCACTCAAGACTTACTCCCTTTACATCCACCAACGATTTAATTGCACCAGCCACCTTCCTGCCATTCACAACTTTCCTACTACACTCTGCATCATCTGTTCCCTTTTCATCCAACATATATCCTAAATATTTAAACTACAGACACTTGTTCCAGCTGCTCACCATCTAACCTAACTTCACACAGAGGACTGTCCTCACTCACAACCATAACCTTACTTTTATCTACATTTCTTTCAAACCCCCCCTCCTTTATACACCCTGCCAAATCTCTACTCAATCCTCCCAAACTCTTCAGATTCACCACAAACCAAATCATCCGCATAATAGGTAGGGCACGGTAGATCACCCTCCATTCTCCATCATTCTAACACCATCCCCTGCCACCCCCACCTCTAATTTTTCTTTCCATAACCCCATCCATATACAAATTGAATAACCAAGGAGACATAAAACATCCACACTCACTCCCCATATATATATATATATATATATATATATATATATATATATATATATATATATATATATATATATTATATATATATGTTATATATATATATATATATATATATATATATATATATATATATATATATATATATAGTATATATATATATATATATATATATATATATATATATATATATATATATATATATATATATATATATATGTATATATATATATATATATATATATATATATATATATATAATTCCCCCCCCCTAGGAAGATTAAATTTGGGGTGATAGGAGAAAATGAAAATGACATGAAACAAAAGTTGGAAATAATCATCACTATAAATATATAATATACTATATACTATATCATATATAATACTATATATATTATACTATATACCTACAAACCAAATATCACCAATATATATATACATCATACATACATCATAATATATAATATATATATATATACCATATATCACTCAACACAACTCCTTAATTCTCTAAACTCGAACCCTAGATTCTCATATATATGTAAGCAATGCAGGTAACTCAAAAATAATGCAAGTTACATGAAACCAATGTACGATATCTGGCGTACCCAGAATGCAGAAATAAGCGAAAACGATATCTTCAGACATTTTCAACAATGTGAATGTATACAACCAAATCCTT
>JABUQX010022360.1:0-32500 GCA_015478945.1 Trachelipus rathkii | reverse complement strand
CCCCCCCCAACCAAACAAACACCCACACCAAACACACACACACACAAACGCCAAAACACAAACACCACAACCCCAATGCTACACTGCACTTCCAACCAACAACCACCCACCAAAACACAAACAACCACCCACAAAAACACAAACACACCAACACACTCCACAGGCGCACACCCATAATCACTATCGCTAGGCCATAATAGTTGTTAACCAAAATATACCAAATATAAACACATAAGCGCATATCTACAAAAACATCCCGGCTCACAATGCAGTCAACACACAATAACCATGTCATTCCACTCACATTCTAAAGGTTGTCGACATGACCCTACACTTTCTCAGCAACACATGCACTGGAGCAGATCAAAATAACTCACCCCACAAATACACACAATACATATATCCTCCTAATAAACCTCAACCCTACCTACAAATCTGACCTATCTCAACGAAAGAATAAACATTTCCCTCCAACAAACACTCCACCTCCTAACAACAAGAAAAATAGTTCAACGCCTAACCTGGCCCACACTCACTCAATTTCACCCCAACAAATCCTCTCCCATTCACCCTACCACCCACCACTTTCTATAAAATAGATAAAGCACAACTATGCTGATTTTTCCAGTCATCTGGTACTCACCAAATGGTTATAGATCGCTCTAAAAATCAAATTACAGACTGACCTTATGCACCCCATCGCTTAAAAACACCCCTACTTTCAGAATTCTAACCCATTATATAAACATCAGCCGGCAAATGCAGCTTTACTTGGAACACTCAATAATGATCTAAGTTAAACGTTAAATACATCTCTCTCTCACACTCAAATTTCAAATTCTGTAAGTCTAATTTTTTTACATGCATACAAGAACTATAGTCTCCAAACTATTTCTAATCTTTCCTCTGTAACCACTGAAGCAAAATAAGACTCTGAAAATGTTGACCAACTCTTATCTGCAACTCACTAAATTTCATTCAATTTTAATTGACAAATACCTCGCCTTCCCACAACACCAATATTCTTACTTTTTAAATTTATAAATAGGCTAATGTTTTTATAAATGAAGAATTTCACAATCATTCACCTTGACTAATCACCTCTCTCTGACCCTCTCTCTCTATCGCAAACAAATTCAACCTATATTGACACCCTGGTAATTCATTTCTATTTTTCTATTAATTTTACCTACAAACCTCCTCTTCTCACCCCATCCATACTACACCTAACTCGCCAATATTTTAAAACATCTGCGCTTCTCGTTGATTTTTTCTAACTTAATCTCTCTATTCCACCAAACAGGATTTCTCTTTCGCAAACATACATGGGTTTATCTTTAAACCATACTGACCTCGAACCCTACTTCATTCAAAAAATTCTCGCTTCCATAAAAATGTTCCACACCATGATAAACAGTCTCTTGGTCTTTAAACTCTTTATCCCAGTCAGTGATATTAAGCATTGTCTCGAAATTTGTAAAATCCGCCATTTCGGAAATCTATGATCTTTTTCCCTTAGGGACTTGCATTTTGGGCCCAGATATCACATTCATACTAAATCCAATCTATCATATGGTCACTAAGTCCTAAATCTCTACCTCAACTCTAACTCATCCACCAATACTTTCATTCATTAGTTAATATTAAGTCTAATAATGCATCGTATCTTGTGGGTTCTTGGACCATCTGGGTCAAAAAGTTAACTAGTATACAATTTATGAATGCAGAACTACTTCGGTCCATATTAGACAAGGAAATCCCAATGAATGCCAGGAAAATCTAAATAACCCATGAAAGTGATTAATCAGTGTTGGAAGCAAGGAATAAAACTAATTAAGATGCTAGGTATAATTAATCACAATGTCATTTACAAGAGCAAGAAGTTAAAGTAAACTGTTGTCAATAGCTAATGTTAGGCTCTGAGTATAGAGCTATGTGGCACTAAGTTTTCAGGTCCCACCTATATTAAGCATAAAAGCAAAGGAAGGACGTAGATATGCTAGAGTACAATAAAGAGCAACAAGGATGATTTTAGGGTTTGAGGGTAAAGAGCTATGAGGAGATGGCTGAAGGAGTCAGGAATGTTTTCTGGAGAAACAGCAATTTCAGAGGGACTATGAAAAGTCTTAATATTTAATCTATTGGATATATATTAGGGACCAATAAGTTCTTCATAGTGGAAGACCACAGACAGGACACCAGGGGCACAGTAAGAAAATTAAAAAGTCACATGTTCATCTTGTTATAAGAAGCCATTTCATTCATAAATAGCGGTTATTAAGTTTTTGGAATGGTTTCACTCAATGAGTGTAGAGTGGGACTCAATTGAAAAAATATTAAGAAAGCGCAATTGGGACATTGCATATATATACAGTATAGATGAGATGGTTTGCCGGTATTCATATATACATTTTGGACTTAAGCCAAATTGGGCAGGTTTTTTACGTTAAAGAATTATTAAGGTTTAATACATGCGATGTTTTATTACACCCTCATACACAAAAATTATTAAATGCTATGGTAGTATATGTGACTAGCCATGTACTTTAGCTATAGTTTTTCGTTTTTTTGTTTAGACTTTGCTTATACTATATAAGTTATTGACAAGATCCCTTCAGGTGCTTTGTGGATCTGGCTAGATGAGCATGTTTGACACCATACCATTACCCACATCATATACATGTGATGGTCTTCATTTAGTGACTGGGATCACAGTTTGATAGGCTCCATGTAGGCTACCACATACTAACCGTGAACTGTTCTAATAGTTCAACTCGCTTAATCTTTAATCCCTCACCATGAAGGAAAAGGCGATATTTCCAGAGCTTGAGTTATGCTTCTTTTTGTAGCTTACGAATATATTGTTATATTATTTTAAGATTATTTTTTTTTAAACTATATAAACAAAATATACAAAAACAAAATAAAAACTTTCATATAATTGATTCCTTATAAAATTTTTGTACATTAAAATGTTTATAGTTCACTCTCAAAACTAAAAAACTATTGCCTATAAATCCAACAGAAATGACAAAACAAACTCAATAATATATACACAACCCAACTAAAAGAGAAAATACAATACACACATTCATAAATTGAATATGCAATACACAAGTATAAGCCTACACTTAAATCAAATTTTTTAAAATATGTACAATAATATAATTAGTAGACGATTAGTGCTACAGATATGATACTTAAAATCCGATAATTTACCTCATTTTTATTTTCTTCAAAGCATTTACGGTTTTATTCGTTAAATTATGTCTCACATTTTTACGCCTAATCTTTTCCTCCATAATATTATCTATTACTATATCTTCTTCATTCCCCTTCTTCATCTACTTTCCCAGCATTAAGTAATTCCTTGAAATGTTCCCTCCATCTTTCTTCAACTTCTGTATCATCCTGAACCACATTCCCATTCAGAATTCTTTATACTATTTATAAAATCTTCCTTCTTATTTTGAACCTTTTTTTCATCTCCTTTCAAAATAGTTCATTTCATTCCAGATAATTTTCAACAATCTTTCCATTCCACCTTTTATCAGCCCTAATTTGTGCAGCTTTTACTTTCCTTTTAACTATATTTCGTACTCTCTTGTATTCCTCCCATGTTTTTCATCTATTAAAAGCCAAAAATATCTTGTAAAAACTTATTCTTTTCCTTTTAATAATAGGCTCCAATTCTTTACTCCCCCATTCACTAAATATCATTTTTTTCCTACTAATCTGTTTTAACGTAGCAAATTTGCATTGTAAATAATCAACACTTGTTTCCTTAAAATAATTCCATTCTTCCTGTTCACTTTCTATATCTTTTTATTTTACTATCTATACACTATCTTTCCTCTTGATAAACACAACACACACACACATCAGCAACACAACACACAGCACACACACACACACACACACAACATAATATATAATATATATATATATATATAATATATACTACTAATATATAATATATATATATATATAATATATATATAATATATATATATATATAAATGATACATATACTATATATATACGGTGTCACTTCTTCGCGAAAACGTGCCTGCGTAAGCCCTTGGAAAATTTTTATTTCTCTTGCAAAATTGAAAGGAACCTATGGAGTGCTAAATAAACGTGGACCTATTTGATGCAATTTTATTCTCTTTGGCAAGGAGTACATCCGAGTTTAATTATTGTAATACATTTCTATTTTTATTTTTATTTTCAGTCTTTTTTTTAAACAATTTTTATTTATTATTAATTTTTGGTGGTAAAGGAGTTACTGATCGTTCTTTATTGAGGATTGTTTGAATGTTTAATTTTATTTATTATATATTATCCTATTTACTATAACTGATGTTCTTCTTAACAAAATTTAAACTCGATATATCTTCTAAATTATAAACATTGAGTGGTTAATAAATAATCATAAAATAAAATTGAAATTCTATGTTTTTTCTTCCAAAATTTTAATATTATACCGTTAAGTAAATTTCGTTAGGTTATGGTTACCTTCTGTAAGTTTAGGTTAGGTTTAGGTTAAGTTACATTAGGTTTGGTTCGGTTAGTTAGGTTAGGTTAGGTTAGGCAGGTTAGGTTAGGTTAGGTTAGGTTAGGTTTAGGATAGTTTAGGGATTACGTTCACGTTAAGTTAGGTTAGAGTGGCGTAAAGTTAGGTTACACATTGCATTAGCGTTGAGAAAGGTTAAGTTTCTATTCTAAAATTTGTTATTATTATCACAGGTTTGTATATTATATATATTATATATATATAATATATATATATAATATATATATATATATATAATATACTATATATATAATATATATATTATATATATATATATATATATATATATATATATATATATATATATATATATTTATACATATATATACTATATATTCATATATATACTATATATATATATACTATATATATATATATATACTATATAATACTATATATATAATATATATATATATATATAATATATCATATATATATATTCATATATATAATATCATATATATATATATATATTATATATATATATATATAATATAAATTATATATATATATCATATAATATATTATTATATATATATATATATATATATATTAAGGCTGGGTTCAACGTACAAGCACATTGTAACTTGGTACTAAGTACATTTTTGGAGTAACTTGTTACTTGTATTTAATACTCGCAGTATTCTAAAACCCCAGTCGTACTTGTACTTGCACTCTTTTGTTCTTGAAAAATTTGCAAAGTACTTGCAAAAGTTTGCAAGTACTTTTGGCATTTTAACTTGCCAAATATATTTTTTTAATCAATTTTCCTACGTATTGATAATATTATTTCTTATATATGTATTCTTAATAAATTTCCATTTACGAAAAATTATAAAGTGTCCATACCATATATATAACTAAATATATATATACTATATACTATATTATATATAATATATATATATATATATACTATAATATATAATATATACTATATATATATATATATTATATATATATTATAGAAGAGATGGTGGGATTGATTGGATCTTGGAAGTTGTGTAACAAGCGTTTATGGAGGGTATAGCTCCAGGGATTGGAGGAGAGCAATAAATAGTACCCTTTATATAAGGGTAAGGGGGATAAGGCAACTGTAGGTATTATATGGGAATTAGTTTATTGAGTGTTGTAGGGAATATATATGCTGATATTTTGGTAGAAAGAGTGCGTCGACTGACTGAAGGACTGATTGGTGAAGAACAAGGTTCGTTTAGAAGTGGTAAGAGGATGCGTTGGATCAAATCTTTATTAATTGAACACAAAGGTTGGGAAAATGAAGGGAGGAGAAGAATAACATTGTATTTAGGTTTTTAATGGATTTTGCAAACAGGCACAGTATAGGATTAATAGGGAAGCTCTATGGCAGATTTAGTGAAATATATGGGATTGGTGGTAAGTTTCTGAATGAAATCAAAAGTATGTTTGACTATAGTTAAGCGTAGGTAAGAATAAATAGATGTGTTCTATCTCCTTGGTTATTCAATTTGTATATGGATGGAGTTATGAAAGAATTAGAGGTGGGGGTGGCAGGGGACGGTGTTAGAATGATGGAGAATGGAAGAGAGTGGAGGGTGCCCTACCTATTATATGCAGATGATTTGGTTTTGTATGGCGAATCTGAAGAGAGCTAGAAAGGATTGGTGATTGAGAGATTTGGTAGGGTGTGTAAAAGGAGAGGTTTGAAAGCAAACGTAGATAAGAATAAGGTTATGGTTGTGAGTGAGGACAGGTCCCTCGGTGTGAAGTTATGTTAGATGGTGAGCCACTGGAAAAAGTATCTATCAATACAATTAGGATATATTTTGGATAAAAAGGGAACGGATATTGCAGAGTGTAGTTGGAAAGTTGTGAATGGCAGGAAGTGGCTGGTGCAATTAAATCCTTGGTGGATGTAAAGGTACTGCAAGTCTGAGTGGCTAGGGTCTTACATGAGGGTATGTTGTTACCTGTGTTAATGTATAGTAGTGAAACTATGGTCCGGAATAGAGGCATAGACATAAAAAAAACAATGTGTTCAGATGGGCAATATTAGGGTAGTGCTAGGTGTGAGATGAATTGATGAAATGAGGAATGAACGTACTAGAGAGTTCTGTGGTTTGAAGAAAGGGGTAAATGAGAGTTACGTAAATGAAAGTACGTTGAGATGGTTTGGTCATGTGGAAAGGATGGACGATAGTCGGTTGGTTAAACGGATGTATAGTGGTGAATGTGCTGGGAATCGAACGGATGGGAGACCGAGAAAAAGTGGATTGAGTCAGTAAAGGAATGTCTGTGGGAGAGAAATGTGAGTTTAGCAGAAGCGAAAAGAAAGGTACATAACAAGAGTGAATGACGGGGTTTTGTGAGAGGTTATGATTTGTAGACCTGGCCAAGGGGATGAACCCCACATTGAAAAGATGCCATAGTGAGGGTCTTCGCGGTCCCGTGAAGTTCTATGGTGGATTTTTCTGAATGCGACGAGTTCTCATAAAAGGTATAAAGGGGGCGGTAAGGCTGGGCTTTCTTTTCGACTTTTCCATATTCTTCTACTACTTTTCTGTTTCCGGTGCATGTTACTCACCTTATTCCCGGTCCTGAGGAGAAAAGATGGGTAATGATGATGATGATGATGATGATGATGATGATAAAATATATATATATAATATATAAATATAAATATATTATATATTATATATATTATATTTATATACTATATACTATAATATATATATAAATATATATATATATATATAAACAAGTTTAGAAACGAGTGAGTCTTCCAACAGCTTAGCATTAAGATGAACAATTTTTGAAAGATCTTATTTAATGAACAAATGTTCATTCGTCAATTTAACTCTTGTATGGGAAAACATTTTGATACAAATTTAATAACTGAACATTCTCCTATTGCGAGTTAGGAAATATAAAATGAAAATATGAAATGTTTTTAAATATTAAAAGAGCTTTGAACAGCAAAGTATTTAATCAAAAAGTTAAAGAAGGGAGCAAGATATCTAAAGTAGGGTTAGTAGATAAGGAATTTGTAGAATAGAAAATAGGAAGTGTTTATTTGGGAAATAGAAACACCGACATATAAAACTGAAAAATTTAAATTTTATCTATCATAAAAAAAATTCCAAAAACTAATAATTTTTGGCGACTAACAAGAGATTATGAATAGAAAAATTACGAAAATTGGAAAAACTTTAGCTTGAAAAATGAGGGTAGGAATGATAAAAAATAAAGAAAATAGAATTAAAGGAATTGAGAGAAGAGAATGGAAAGTCAGAGCAAATTTTTTATTAAAAGAATAAAACAAGAAAATTAGTAGATACAATGTGTAATCATATTGATAACTTTTTTATAGTGATTTTTTTTTTAATTAAAATTCACGAGAAAAATAATCGATACTAAAAATGGGTAACTTGGATTAAGGAAGATTAAAATAAATAGGAGTGAGGGTGAATCGAATCATTTCAATCATATTAAAGGAATAAAGGTGTCTGATAGTAAGAAGTATTTGGGAGAAGAGTTCTGGATAAGAAAGAAATAACGGCAATATAGATATGCGGTGGGGCAAATAAATTGAGTAGCGCAACATACCAAACATGAAATAACCTTTCAGGTAAGTAGCTTAAGTAAAGTTAGATGAAGGTATGAAAAGACTTAAAAGCGATAGTGCAGTAGTGAAGATGTCTAGTCTAACTGTATATAACAAATATTGGGATGCATTGTGTCTGCATTAGCTTCATTTGGGTATAAGGATGAGAGTACTTCACAAATAGATTATATCATTTCTTTATCAGATGAGCAGAGAAAGATATACCTCATTTGGTGATAATCTAAAAAAGGTAGATGGGTAGCAAACTCTACACTTATATTCAATTACATCTACTCATCTAATCGTGGCAATAATATCATGTTCAAATGTTGTGAGCAGTATTTATACATTAAACATTTAGCTACCCTCACCATTCAATCTGTTAAAGACAAACCTTTCTCAAATCTTATTAATTATAAAGAGGTAATAAATTTTCCGCAAAGTTTAAGTTTATACAACTACATATTACTGTTAGCGGATGTGTGCGGTGGTAATATATGGTCATGTGGTAATAAGGGAATATTGAGTTAGATCACAGTGTAAAGGAACGAGCGAAGCAAGAAGTCACACTATATTATTTTCATAATCGTCGTGTGTTTCTAAATTCACACGAGAGTGTACTCCTCAAATTTTATTAATACATCCGATTAAACATATATATCGCCCTAACAGAAACTTTATGATAATCAGTCGCTGTAGAACAACATTCATATTTAGAATACTGACTGTGAGATTATGGTTGAGGCGTTTATCTATTGAAGACCATTAATGGTCAAATATACAGAAGAGCTTATCGGTGAGTGACGCTGTACTGAGGTGAATCTCTGTATTATTTCGAGACATCAATGTGTTCATGAAAAGCTCCAGCGATATATACCACCTTTATATAAATTGCATTCAGAGATTGTACTCACGCCAAGGTCTCTCTAAACGTAACAATCAAGCTGGGAGGATCGTTAGAACAAGGCACCACAACGTCACAGTTCTTCACTTTTCTAGACGCAAATCAACATTTTTGGAAGAACGCCAGAAAAGGATGGATTATCACTTAAAGCATGTTATGTTTATCGTACAATCAAAGCGTCACAGCGCTTTTGCCACCTAAACCGTACAGTTCATAGACATGATTAATTGAGTGATTAGATCTTTCACTCGTTAATCTTTCTATCCCGAGAATAAAAACATAACCTATTAAACTTGAACTAATATTAAATATTAATATAAAAATAATATTGGATTTTGTCTATAAGATATGAGTAATATTATATACTTAATGTAATAAAATTTTAAGTGAGCAGGAAAATCATGTGAAACGGAGTAAACGAATCGGTGATATTCTTCATAATATGGTAAATCAAATTTTGTATATTACCACTTCTCATATTAATACTTTATAAGACTCTACATTTCTCGTGACCGCGCATTTAGCTGAGCACTGTCTTCGCGACGCGTATACGCTCGCTGAGGTAGGATTGTATGAAGTGTGTTGAAGGAAAATCACCGAGAACTGTGTGGCCTTTCTTTGTGAGAGTGTGATGGATTCATATGAGTCTATATTTGCTCCTCAGAGAGAACAGTGAATAACCCTCCGAGACGATTAATAGATATCAATTATGCTTTTAATTGGTTCTCTTAAAAATTTATTCTAAAAAAAATTAGATTTTTAATGTTCAGCGTTTTTTTAGATTTCCCTCAGGTTCAAAATTTTTCCATATTAGAAATATCTAGTGATGGAGTGCCAACTTCTTGTTATATTTATAAAATTAGTTATCAAAGCCAAATTGGGACACGGATAGTGAATTAGGAGATGAAGAAGATGTAAAATACAGGTGAGTAGGGTAAACTCAGAGGGAAACACCGCATATCACGTCTTATATATCATCACGATTCGCGACACCAGGTAGTTTATTCCATAAATGTGTAGTGTGAACCTGCTAGATAGAGAAATCACTCTAATCCTTCAGAGAGTGCAGGGGGCGAGAGTGGAGTCTTGAGTGTACACACTTTTATACCGATCAGTAAAACTGAGGGTCATAGCGGATCTGGGAGTATAATATATAATGATAGCATGTTACTCTTCGACACACATCACAATGTCTGAGGATTCACTATTATAGACCTCTCGTTATCTAACGGTATCTCCAGATACATAACAAGGCAACGGGTCAAAGATCCTTGTACTTATACAGCATGAGAGAGCAACCCCACAGTGGAGCGCAAGGGTGTGCAGCCATTTAATCGTGATATAATAGTAACACACGCCCGGTAGGTGGATGAGAGGAGCTGCTCTAATTTAGTGGGGGTCCTACTTCGGGGCCGCGTGGCCTCGCGCTAGACGTCACGGGAGACCTATGCACTCACATAATTCACGCAAAATGTATCCGAGAGAAGCTCAATCTTACAAGTCTTAATAGTAGCTCTATTAGCACCTGAAAAATTAAATATAATTTTCAATTTTAATGAAAAGTATATTTTTAACTATTATAAGAAAAAGGAATACACTCTCTAAACTTCAACTCGAATTAAGAAATAAATATACTGTGTTTTGATGAGAGAAATTCTTATTAGGATCGATACACTACATTTGATTTTCTAGAAGAATAAGTTCATCGCTTTAGTTACCTCAGATAGATCTAGCTCTCACACCGAAATATAATCTACATTGGCTTACATGAATAAAGGGTTAGTAGATTTATATACTAGACGGGCCTTAGAACTTTGCAGTGAGTATATGTAGAATAATAAGTCAGAGTACATTTTTGACGTACACCTGACGTTAATAATGTAATAACGATGCATTATACGATGAAGAATGTACTACTATATATATAATCAGATAAGGAACTTACAGGAAAGGAAATTTTCATAACTAATATATACGAATAATACTAAATGTTTTGAGATCATGTATAATAATACGTGATGATGTGTATTACAGTTATAAATCAATTCTTTTATATATAAAATTACATAACTGAGTTCATAATTTATATAACTATTAATTAATATATATCACTATTATATATATGGATATATAATATATATAAACGATATACTCGAGCTGTAATATATATGTAGGGGGTTCCGTGAGGACTTAATTATCTAATACGATGTATATTTACTATAAACCTTTAAATTTTACAAATTATAAATAACAATATGTTATGTTTGAGACATGAATGTCGGAGAACACTATTCTATGTATATATCTTGAAGGTGACTCGTGTGATACACTTGATAAGATAAGTTAAACTACACTCTATATTTTTAACAAATTTAATAAATCTTGTGAAATTTTTCATCGCGTTATCTCTCCACGAGACTCTCCTGAGTATAATTGAGATTATTATTTCGCCCACTCTATAGAATAATTATTGTCTATGTATATAATAAACGGAACTACGAGGGAATTATAAATTTATGAGATAATATTGCGATATATCAAGTATATTGATTACAATTTGAGCACAATATCACGTAGAAGACCCATCTTACTAATATTCCATAACAAAAACAAATTTGTGATCTATTCATATTAATACGGGTATGTGATATAAAATTTTTGCACAATCATTCGTGATTATGTATCTAAGACAGGCACATAATTAGCTGAATGTACACAATAATTTTTTCAATTCTGTCGAGTATATTACGCAACTTACATACACCACACTATTATTGTAGTGTATATTTACAGTTAACTCCCGGTAGAAACACCCGGTTTGCCTGATTTTTTGGGCCGGGGCCGACGCAACCACGACGCTCAGCGTCATCCACCTACATCAAACAAGTCTTATTTCGGCTGAATACATTTGGAAATTCTTCCCCAATCGTGGACGTGGTCCTCGCAAGCAAATGAGAGGACCTTCTTATGCTAGAAGTATATGCAGATCAAGAGAAAGTGTTGATTTTGATATCGTATAACTCTAACTCCAATCCTCTCAGGCTTTGCATATCTATGAGGCTCGAGCACTCACAGTTGTGGGTATTGCGATTAATGTAATTCACTATGCCGTACTGTAATTAAATAATTACAGAAAATCACTTGACGACAATTTCTTGTGGTCCGTTTAGGGTTAGCCAAGATTCGGAGCAGCGACATCTCAGAACTTATGTCGTCGCTACTCACAAAATGATGAATATACGATAACTTTAAAACTGTAAAAAATAAAAAAAAGACTCTCTTTACATACCTGGCTAGCAATATAACCAGTAATATAATTATAATAATTATAATTTAATATATAATATTATTATATATATATATATATATATATATATATAGTATATATATAATATATATATATATTATATAATAATTATATATATATATATATATATATATATATATTTATAATCTATTAATATGAAGTATACCCTGTATTGTGTTAATTATTAATGAGGATAGATAATGGGTTCTTATTTATTGAAATATTTAAAAAAAATATAAGATATATATACTAAAATTATAGAAATAGATTATATTTTAACCATATATTAAAATAATAATACATTTTAATAAGCACTTATTATAATGATTCGTTCAATATCTAATGAAATTTGTCATATACTCCGAGTATTGAGAGAACAGGATATAGGCCACTGCCGATAAGAATTTATAATACATCGCCTGCTCGCAGTTGTGGAATTACATCTCTGAACCTACACACTATTCGCTCTGATACTTCTCATGGATATTTTGCATGGCACACAATAAAATCAAAAAATTATTATTCTTTTATCTATGTAATATATAAGTATGGCTCAGTTTAGTGAATATGTCTTTCACACTTAGATTGAGATAAGCAAATGGATGTAATATGTTATTTATTGTCTTTAGCTGGAGGCGAGGGAGATTGAAGCAGAGTTTACATCAAGTTAAAGTTATGAAAAATCTTGTGCAGGAATCACTTGTCCTTATGTCTATCGTATAAGGACTCGTGCATTAGAGAAATTATACATAGAATATAAAATTTACGGTTATAGTACTTATATTGCTATTATAAACATTCGTCTTCACCCTAATGGGATCATTTCGAAAAACCTTCTATATAACAGTTTACAATGAAAACGCCAGTGTCTATATTTGAGCATTTCTGTGATACAGTCTTATAAATTGCTTTCTGCTATTAACGTTTCGTCCATAGTTATATCGAAATAACTATCATTCAAAACACTTTCCCCACAAATGCATAAGAGATTCATCATCCAATAAGCTCAGAAAAAACTACTAAGATTTTTCACAACATAATCAACGAATATTAATAAGTACAATTTATTTCTAAACTTACTATTAAAAAATAAAAACTTTAAAAAAAACATTCCTAACCAAAGCATGGCCCTTGATACAACTCGAATAGAAACGAAATTATCAAGCACATACAATTACCAGTTGTGCCACGTTTCAATTTTAGTACTACGAGAGTATACTCTTCCCTCTCCACAAGAGTGAGGGTAAATAACAGAGAATATATTGAATCCTCGGTGATCACAAGATTAACAGAGAGTATTACCAGTACGCGTGTTTACATCTAACTTTCAAAGAGTTATGTCTAGGGAGCAATCATCCAATAAAGCATAATTGGTCTACAACATCCATCAAAAAAAATATAAAGTCATCAGAGCTATCATTGGTGAGATCCCAAAATTGCGGTACCATGTCTTACTTTAGAAAATGAGAGTGCAGGCTATCTTTTTCTCTTTATATTTAGATATACATGAGAGCCACAACGACACACATATATATGGGTCTATTACATAGAGAAATTATTTTTTTCTTTATATCTTTATAAATCAAATATTATATATATATAATTAATATATTAATTAAATATAATATAATAATATATAATTATATTATATAATATATATTATAATATATATACTATATATATATAATATATATATATATATATATATATATTATAATATATATATATATATATTAAATATATATATATATATAATTAATATATATATATATATGTGAGGAACTCTAAATTATATTTCGTCATTATTAGATTTCCTTAGAGGGGATAATGAACAATTGAGTAAAAGGACGATAATATCAATAAGAAATTAATTTATTCCCATAAGTATAATAAATTAAATTAAAAAATGGTGTTTTAATCGTTCCCAGTTCCACTACGATATTATTTGCCTATCTTATATACTATTAACAAAAAAAATTTTTCCACACGAAAAATATCGATCTCTATGAAAATCATTGTCAGATATCTAATTATCACACTCCGCGTCTTTACTTATATATTATTTCTGTTCTGTTTCGTGGCTATATAATCGATACAATGTTTAACAAGAAAACAACATTATAATTACGGACAAATCGAGTGTCAAGAGACACTTTATCATGCCTCAATTATAATATATGATTGTGATAGCAACCCTTGGTCCATAGACTGCGAGTAGGAGAGTGAGGAAACAAGAGATATATAAGTACGAGTAACCTCAAGAGTTAATGCGCGCACTTTCGCGATACACACCTTGAGCGTCAAATCACTTCGATCAACGATGGGGGAACAGCAGGGAAATGCGACAACGTGGGAGAGAGGGAGAGTGCCAGGTCCAAGTCTGCGGAGTAAAGAAATTCTGATGATCGCCAACACACTGCAGAGCGGTGGTTCAATTCTCCGGAGAAGCTGTTAATTCTTTACCTTCATCATTATATGTTCTTTCTTTACATATATATATATATATATATAATATATTTCAATGAAAAAACAGGACTGAGAATTATTACAAAAAAATATGAGATAATATACTAAGCGTGGTAACTATATGAGAATATTTGAGAGTTTCAATATCTGTGTATATGTAATTAGTTATATTACGATAAATATTATAAATTATTATGCAAATTCACTGAAAAAAGCACAACGTTTTCTAGCGATTTATGGTATACTACATCACATGTTGTGAACTTGATACTTTAATTCTTCCATAGAGAATTAAGTAATAATTATTACTAGTAATCAGACACCAATATAATACTTAATTATGCATTAGAAGATGTAGAATGAAATTGTAATCAAAATGGTACCAATTTCAATACTGTATGTGGCAAAGCACCCTAAAACTAATCAAACTTTGAAATCAAATTTGTTGTTATCTTTGACACATTGGTGTAACCTGACCAGGTCAAGTTAGAGAATGGTACTTCAACTAATTAAAATATTGAGTTTAATATTCGCGTGAGAATATAATTATCACACTCATTGAGATTTCATGGTTTTTCTATTAGAACTTTAATAATATATTGCGTGCATAATTCTCCATATAAAAACACTCAATATATATAAATCGTAAGATTGCGTATAAGAGAACGTGCCAGCGCATCTTCTTAGGTATAGATGCTATTAAGATATTTCGATGCTTAAATAGTTATAAATGAATTATTTATTCTAATAAATATTAAATAACGGGATGAGGCATAAGTCTCATATTTGGTAATGTTTGTCGTATATGTGACATGTTATGTATTAATTAATAGTTTTTAAGTGAACATTTAATTACCTCGATTGAGACTCGTAAGTGATGATATACAGTTAGATATATATTGTGATCTTGTATATATGATAACTTGTGAGTATATATATATTGGTAAACTATATTAGATAATATAACATATTAATTTTATATATAATCTATATATTTATTATAAATTATAATATTTCATGAATTATACAAGTAATATATATATATTTATTTAAAATATAATACAATTTATTTACCTTTTATACCAGAAATAAATATTTAGTAACGGTTTATAAGCGTATCACTAATTAAACGTTATTATCGTGAGAGAAAAATTGTTTTCGTTATTACTTGATCTAAATAAATATATCACCCCTGTGGACCATATACTAACGCGTGACTAACAGTGAGCTCTCATCTCATAATATTATCTACACTTTATTCAACTCATCATTACGTACACTACTTTCACCATTAAGTAGGCCTGCTGAATTAAAAAATATTGAGTAGTGAGAGAAAAAAAAAGCTATAAATGTAATTAAATAAAATACTAATAATTTATTGTGAGTTTAAGTCAAGTTTATTTAATTATGCTACGACTTAGTACTTTTTATGTATTAAAACCTTTAATAATTTCCCCAATATATTGTAAATAATATATATATATATATAAAACTTACACACAAATATAATAGGTATTATATATATAATTATAATATCTGCTTTTCAACATATACTATATATATATAAACCAAACAGGAGAAGTATCGATGAGAATCTTTAATCACATTATCTTTACTCTGAGAAGCACCTATCATCCTAGAAAACTCGATAAAGTTTCCTTCGTAAATTGAGCCTACTTTATGAAATTCACACGAAATGGTTTCCCATTTTGCACACTAAATACACTAGTACACTCTTTGGTGAGGGTTTCTCACTCATATATTAGCTCAACCTATCACTTATAATACTCTCGTTTCTCCATGCTGAAAGAAGAAAATCAGAATTCAAGTAGAGTGCAGACTTTAAAAAGGGAGCCGAATTGTTTCAAATCTCATCTCAAGTATAATATAAATCATCACAACATAGATATATAGAATAGTAATTATTATAAACACGTTGATATAAATTAATTAATAAATTTAACAAAGTTTACTATATTATTACTATATGATAAAGTATATCGAAAATGGTTTCGACCGATGTGGGGGAAGGTTTTGATTATGGATTTAGAAATAACGCAAAGTCAATCATCTGAATAGAGATGTTAATATAATATATATGGTAACATAATTTTAGTCTTATAATTTTATGAACAAATATATTATATATATATATACATATATATATGATTACTGGATTAAAATCATTCGTTTTACCGCGATGCAAAACTAAGGATGAAGTAGAGAGGTGCACCACCTAGGTACTTATATTTATCCCCTGATTAATAAGGCGGCGGTATTGAATTTTTTGATCTGATCCCAGCCACCATTGAATTATCACAAGTGATTAAAATATATAACTCATGGAAGGCATAACGAATAATTGAGCCTAACAATGTCAAACTATTTTAGGGTTAATAGGAAAAAAAATAAGTAAAAGAAAAAAAAAAATTCTACTCAAAAAAACTACTTTATTGGTTATAACCGGATTGGATAGGAGCGTGCACTTGATTGGAATTAATACCTAGTGAGAGCCTAGGAAGAGGCCTACTATAGCCGAAGGAGGATTAATATTAATTTTAGCAACGGACGAATCGGTTGTGTGTCAGGTAGCATAGGGCCAGCTAAGCCGGCAGTTTGCCAGTGTCATTATTATTATAATTCAAAATTAACTTTATATGGGAGCATTCCTTTTTTTTTTTTATCAAACAAAATCTGTTAAAATGTAGATTTCAAAATATTTTAATATCATTCTTGATCTAATATGAATTATCAATTAATAAACTTCAATAAGCAGATAAAAACTCTATTTTATTACACTACCATACATTAATTATACCTAATTATAATTACTTATTTAAATTGGTCTGACGTAAATATCTATCTAAATCTGGCCCTGACGACCCATGTGAACCTTTACAATCATTAGATTAATTATATAATTAATAAAATCTGTTGATGACAGCGATCTAGACGTGAGTGATGTGAAGGAAAAAAAAAATATAGTAATTGTAATAATAACCAGCAATACTCGTAATGTGAATAATCCAAGGAATTTAGTTTTTATTATCTGTTTTTCAAGATCACTACTGTTGTAGACTTTACTGTGAAGTGTTATCTGATAATAATAATTGCTATTAGGAAGGAGTATTATCTGAATACAGTGATAAATATATAAGGCTGGTAAAGTAATGCAAAAAAAAAGATAAATAGATTAAAAAATTTTCTGAAACTCTAACGAGAATACTAAACGCAAACTTTATCAATAACTTTCCTACGTTACCCTGCAATCTCTAGGCGTATTAATAACCCTAACGGCCTAACCTATCAAAATATTTATAATAATAACAATATATACCGTGTAAATATATAATATATATATATTATATATATATATAATATATATATATCACTTCAAATAACGAACTATTTATTTGAGTCACTCATTCTCTGATAATATAACAATACTCAACCGATGACCTTTATTTAAGTATTAAAAACTTTGAAAAAAGAAGGGAACTGCTTCTATTGATTAGCCTTACTAAGGTCTGGTTAGCAACAGAATATGGGGGTAGCAGATAATTAAGAATTGACCCCGCTGAGTATTAAGGTTGGTGAGAAGATGGAAGACCGGGTCACTCTGCGTCCCCTATAAAAAGGTACGTATCTCACGCGGAAGAATAAAACTCTGCTCAGATACACATAAAGGTATCAGATTAACATGCAGAGAACATATTTCCTTCCGTAAGTTGCTTTATCGATATAATGTCATTTCCGTAAACCTGAAGATATCTCCAGAGATATAGTGGAGATACTGTGAACATGTATCTTACTTATATACTTCAGTATATAATAAATGTGAACGTGAACATAGAAGTCAGCTTTTCTACGGTGTTACAGTATAAGAGATAGGCTCGTACTAATTTTGGTTTGGTAATATCGAAAGGGCGTATGAAATAAAAGCTTCTTTTACATCCCACACACGCTTCCGCCTCGATGGCTATTATATTAGTCATTGAGTTTACTGCTATCACAACTAGTAATTTAAACTTAACTGAGAAATATAAAGAGGGCCTCTGAGTGAAATAAGTCCGACTATTTTAAGCCTCATAAATTTATCTCACCTCAAAACAGTATCTTGTTTCTAACATTACAATTCCCATTGCGCGAAATGCGTATATAGAAGAATTAAATGATAGGATCGAAGAAACTAATTTAAAAAAAATCGTATCTCACGGAAATTACAATATTCTAGGAGGATAGATAGAAGATAAGAAATCGTGAAGTAAAGGGGATAGACTAGAAACAGAAGATAGACACCGAAAAAAGAAAAATAAAAAAAAGTAGAGATATAAGAGATAGATAATGGGAAATTAATCAGCATGCTAAATTTTAAAGCTTATCAAGTTTTAGGTTTTATCAGGTAAATATGTAGAAAGAGATGATGAGACGTACACGCATCGAGGTAAGAGAGAACGATACGCAGCGAAGTATGATGACGCACGAGAGATCGAAATGAACGATTGATTTAAACGTGAAGAGATGGAGCGACAGGACCGATCAGAAGTGAGAGGCAGTAGTAATAATTTGCTATTCAAATATAGGTTAGACAGTAAATGGAATTAATGATATATAATTAAGAAGAGTATTGAGAGAAGCGTGATATACGCGATCTTTTCAAGAACTTTGAACATAAAAATTTCCAACCGATGCCTCCAATACGGGAGAGATCCGCATCCAATGCAGACATGCGAGCAGACACATCGTAATCAATAATTTCAGAATGAAGATACCAATTCGAACCAATATATATAATACGAGCTTCACTAGTAAGTTTACTCACACATATGATAAGTCAGACTCAAGAAAGGAACAAGCGGTAGACTCAGCATAAGAATCTCTGACTTACAGCTTCAAAACATTAAATTTGAGGTAACACTAGAGCAAGAGCTGTAGGCGAGAGTCGGACTAATGATAATATACCAGCTGGCACAGAGACAGCCGCCTTCTACTGGCTGGCAGCCGCCAGCCAGCCAATAACTGGCAGCCAAACTCAAGGAGGGGTAGGAGCCAGCCTAGAAGTAGATATGAGATATAACTTAATGCTCTAACAACAGAATTAAAATTAGTATGAGCCTATATAATGCTAATGTTTCCTATATAAGAAGCAATTGGTTAAAAAGCAATACAAATGTGAAAAGTGTGAGAATATGGAAATGTCCTCTTTATACTCAGGTATATATATAATATACCTACTCACACGAGGGTGAGGATACTGCTTGAGTCCAAACTATCAACCTACATCATAACAACCACCCACTCAGGGAAACTAATATCGTAGTATCTAAATTACAATATCTCACCCAGAAGACCGCGCTTACGAGATGAGAAAACAGGGTGATAAAACAATCTTCTTAATACATGAAAAAGGTCCAAAGAGACTTGTATTATCCAAATATATATAACTATATGCTGAAACAGGGCTAACTAGGCAATATTAAAACTAATAATAAAGTAAAAATAAAATAATCATATATATAATTAAGTCACAGTAATAATAATTAATAATAATAATAATAATAATAATAATAATAATAGATGAATCATGTAATTTATAACCACATAATAATATAATAATAATATACATAATAATAATAATAATAATAAACTGAATGATGAATTGCCATTAAATATTTTTAGAATATTTTAAATGTATATATCCGAGATAAGCATCTATAAACCATGTATTAAATAAATAACAAAAATAATTAATACTATTGTGTAAAATAACCTGTATAGAGGTGAAAACGCTCTCGTATAATGCAGAGATATAGCACATATATAGAACGAAACTGAAATATATTTTAATGAATAATTGTTAAAAAAAGATACTCAAATTAGCCATACCTGTTTTGTTATATGAGATAAAATAAAAATCAATGAGAAGAGGATCAATCTTTGAAATAGATCTCATTCAAGATACTCTAAGAGTAAAAAATATGTTTCGATAACACATTGGTTGAATCGTTTATATTTTTTTCTTTAATAATTTATTTGATGTATGGTAATATGAGCGGACGAATAATAATCGGACACGGTATTATCATCGCGCGAGACCTCAAGTATGAAAGCTGTTTGAGAGGGAACAAAGGAACGCGGTGAAATTATGTTGTAAAGATTGCTAATTTGTGGCATACACGAGAGGCCAATATTACTCTCATGTGCCCTACAAGAAAAAACAAACTAGGAAGCTTGACGATCTCTGCTAGAAGGGTGGAGATAGTTCGTCTTAAGTCCTCACCTATCATCAAGTATCTTGGAGTTAAGTACATTCCGTGATTAATCGGCCATCGTATATATCATATGTAATCTCTGCGCTCGGAATTAATAAGCGAGATCTGATTAGGGCTAGCCCATTCAGGAGAGTCTAAACTACACACAGAACCCAATGGGAGACCATCACATTTAATGTCTCCGGCTACACGCACAACCAAAAAACCAGTATTATAAATGGAATATAAGTTTACTGGAGCTTATTACTTCCACAATGGATCTTAGACATACTTTGAATAAAATAGATAAAGCTTTCAAGGTCCAAAACAAATCTATGAAGCTAGCAGATTTGTAAAACTGCAGAGCATCTATTTAGGCAGGTATTCCACTAATATTTTGAATACATATTCTGAGATATTTGAGTATTATTAAGGAGTTAGATTTAATTAAGACGATTGTACTCAATAGTGAGAACATAAATAACAATAAAAATTTTTTTTTTCATAACGCTTTCCTGTACGATTATGAAGAAGCTCACGTGAATTTATCCTCTAGATAAATCTCTACTAATTTAACATGACTCTATCTGTTATTCTTCATGAATTTCTTTGCTCTCCATTGCTCCTTAAGAACTTCAGCTTATCCACCGTTTGCCTTTTTTATGTCCCGCTCCTATGTTCCTTCTAATGCCATTATTCCTGAAACTATCATACGGTGATGCCCTGGCCTAAAATATTATATTATATTTAAACCTTGACTGAAGGATGAGAAATTCCATTTAAAGAAATATGATATGCAAATCAAATAAATTTATTATCTTAATAAAGTTAATGGTGGAGACTATAGAATTGAGGGTGATAATTATACTGAGAGAAGGAGGTGAACTGCGAGTAGAAAATTGGGGTGAGAGATAAAAAATGTAGGGAGATTAATTAACACCGAAATACATTAATTTAGTGAGGGAGTATGGCATATAGCTGAGGATTATATATATAACAGTTGAGGATCGTCTCAGTCACGCTTCACTTTACTAAAATATTCTATATATATATATATATTGCTCAATCAACGAATTCGTTCACAACAACAAATTTCTAAAAATCACTAGGTCCAGACCAACATTAAAAACACTTATACACATTAGAAAATCAATCCTGAAATTAAGCCTCGTATTCTCAGTAGTTTGGCAGACTCGTTTCTCTTGTCTTACGCTCGGCACTACTAGACATTAAACTCTTAACGGCATGTTTCCTAAGAACTTGTTATATTCCCCGAGTGCAAACAAACTATGCGACCGCTGAGAAGAATTCTTATTCTTAAACAACTTGAATGTGTTAACAAACATTACAAAAATCAAGCTGTTTTGCTTTTTATAGACGTTGACCCTTTTCAATGAGGAATCTGACGAAGTATTATTATAAAAGAGAGAAGAATATAAGGATGTGCACATGACCGAGCTCTAATTTCAAAGCAATATTTTAAAAGAATATGTTTATATAAGCAACACACATAAAAAAAGGAGAAGGAGAGAGAGTTATTGAGAGTCTACTATATTCTTCACTACTCTTATATGCGATACATAATAGTCATTCTCAGCGAGTGTGTGTGTTATAATCCATATATATAGAGTTCGTAATATGTATACATCCTCTTGTGAGTTCTATTGGTGACCTTTACAATCTATGTTTACGTGTATATTTTGGAAGCATTAAGATACGAAAGAGTGAGGGGGAAGCTCTAGACTAGTGACACGCATTTTTCAGAGGTAACAACTGATTGTTAAAACAACATAGAAACAAGGTATACGAGGTATGGATTAATAAATACTCGGTATTATTCACTCCAAATATATTACGAGTTGAGCTATTTCTTATGCGGCGCTAATCATTCAAATAAGGACTAGCCCGTTATATTAATTCATGAGCAATGGATAGTTATATTTTATTGTACGTAGCTGGTATTAGCTTATTATAAGCTCTGACCGTTTATACTCAATGCTGAACATAAGTTGTCGCCTGCACCACACACACGGCACGCGGAGGCTCAATCAAAAGAAATAACTCTCTCTTACATCAGGTATACGTTCATCGTGAGTTAATACACATATAATAATTGGACCGATATCTTCACGTAGTCGTGCGACTCGTGGAATGATTATCGAGTTTTCATTATTTATTTTTCACACCTCGCACCTCTGCCTCTATTCCCTCTCAAGGTCGTGTGAGAAGTTCTCTTACTCAGGTCTCAATATTATGACTCTGTCTCTAAGGCGCATCTCTCTCTAGAAGTGAGTACAGATGCTGTAAAATATCAAATAAAATTTATCATCTCGACCCGTCCTAATATGAACTCAATCTCTACTTTACAATGATCAAATAAAATCTGATCAGCGGCTCTATATCTTACTCACGCACTAACACTTTCTCTATTTTCTCCACGAGAGTCATCTCGAGACCTTCTTCATACGAGTGTGTGTCCAGTTACAGTAAATCTCTTTATTGCCATTACTCCAAAAAGAAACTATATAGCTGAATAGCATTTAGTTAAAGAGTACTTCGTCGCGTTATTAATTACTAGTGATGTTCAAAAAGTATTATACATTTATTATACTATTATAAGATGTGAACTGGGATTATTTAAAAGAGAGATTTGATAGATAGTTTTTTATTTAATTCTTTGAGAGAATTAAGAATATCTAAGGCTTAATAAATATAAGAGGATACGATGAAGAGTATATTAAGGTGAGAGCTGCAATAAGGCGCAAAGTATGGTGAGTAGTAGAGTTATATTTGATAAACGGATAAAAAGTAACAGTGAAACAGATGAGAGTGAGACAGTAAGATAATTCCATACGCACAACTCCTAATGGAGATAGGATTAATAATTTATGTAATAAATAAGCATATGGATATCAGTGTGAAATTATATATCAGATATATAGTGAGCTCACTTGTTAAATACGGTATTTGCACTTTAGGAATATATGTGAATCAGAGTTGCAATTACATTCGAGAGTCTACGTATAACATATCGAGTATATCTGTCTAACTAAACCCAAAATTATTTTAGTATAGCGAGAAAAATAAGCTGTATAACACCACTATTGGAATAAAAGTAAAATTAAGTGTGCTAGTATTCATCCATGTAACATCTGATATAAAAGCAAAGATCGGTGTATTGCTAGTGTCATTATAATTTAGCATATATCTAGTGTGCTCAGAGAAACCAAATATAAGGCTCATAAATATATACTAAATTTCAAATGCGATACATATCATTCAAAAAGAGTCTCGCGCTCATCGACCTCACCTCTCAAGCTATTTCACCGTAGTTATATATATAGCATGTGATCCATGCGTGTTGGCATGTCGGCTATTATTAATGAATATTGTAGACGGATAATTAATTATAAGAGAGTTTCGGTGACTATCGAGAGGACCTGACATAGGAACCAATTAGTTTGACGAACACATAGCCTTCTCAATAATTTCAAGCTAATCTACTATTTTTCATATCACGCATAGCCACGCTATATCATAATGAGCTTAATATTATCAAAAAGAGTATAAATTTATTTGAAGATTTCCATTTTCGCTAACTTAAGCGGAGAGATCACAGATACAAAAATAAGTCAAGAGACACGATTCCTAACTCATATAAAGAGACCAATAGTCTCATAGAAGCTTGTTTCTTCTCCTCGATACTCACAATTACTTCACCATGTATGGAGTGTTGGAGGCTATTTTCTATGTTTTTTGATTACGTGACATATATGATAGATATATGATGACGAACTTTTTGAGCGAGTAAGAAATAATTCTACACGATTATCTTTAATTCTAGTCAACCAAAAATAATCACAAAATTTAAATAAGTCATTTAAATAATTTAACACACAGAGAGTTCTGTTACCACAAAAACAATGACAAAATAAAAACGAATATAATAATAATAAAAAATTGAAAAGAATTATAAATTAAACAGTGCACTAAACAAACATAAAAATCAAATAGTATACTGTATAATCCCAACAAGAGTCAACACGACTATAATCCAGGCGTATACCGTTTAGTTGCGCAGACAAAATTCTTATATATTACGCTACAGTCGTGTCTATAGTGAAATATAGAAGTTATCTCAATATTCAATAATTTAATTATTACTTATAATTAAAATCTCTCAATCACGAGAGACTATAATACTCTCTCGAATATTCTATACATTTATATATCTTATAGAGAACAACCAATTGTTACTCATTGAGTTATATACTCTAGTGTGCGAGAGTGAACAGAGATATAATATACGACGCTCAAGGAAATAAAAAATGAAGACCACGAGTGACAATAGCCACACTACGCGATTAAGAACACTCACGATGAGTCATTGTATCTATATCAATTAATAAAAGGTCCATTTATATGTATAGTATGCTTTGTTGATAACTACTAAATCTTTTATCTCTAACAAGTAGAGGTGTGTAAGTGTACCTACTCCTTAAATATAAATTTACTTTTAATTTTACCTCCTTATATGGACTTTTTTTAGGAATTGAATCAAAACTATCTATTTGTGATATAATTATTTGGATCTTTTTTCTAATCTTATCCAATTATGTCAAAGATCACTATTTATCCATTACTATTACTACGACTATAATGATTGAACTTATTACTCGCGAGTAGACACGTGTCGTCTATTTAGTAGAAGTGAACATATATACTCGTGCACAGTTTAAACGAGTTATGTAGAAAGATGGACAGATGGAACATGATCAGAGAGACGAGCAGGAGACGTATGATATGTTTGTATATATATTGTATTTATGTGATAGATATATTATTTTGAGACTATTTGTTATTTTGGGATGTAAGTGTGTGAATTGTATTTCTAGAGTATTGTGTGTGCACACACTCACGATCAGCTCTATAATAAGCTAAGCACTCATAATTGTTATGAATATTCGATGAAAAATGTATTGTTATCCCTTTAAAGAAAATATATAAGTTCTGATATGACATTACATAAAAAGAGAGTATAGAGTTATATAGACTTAGAGTACTTTTATAATGTATATGACACTAACTAACTATTAACCTTACGTAATAAATAAGGAGTGTTGAAAATGTATTATCGATAACGCAGACACATTTCTGTCTTTTTTTATATACATTAGTTCATAATATCTTCAAATATATATGATATTTATAATTTAGTTGAGATGTATCAACATAGGGAGAGTATTTCTTCGTGTCATTTTTATTAGACTCGTGCTTGCTTAGTACCATGACGCACACATGAGATGATTAGTGTATTAGAAGTCATATCTTAAATTTGCTATCTTGCAGGAGTTTACTACTGTACGTGTATATGAGCAAATATCTGAGATAATATTGTCTAGGCTATAACAATGTAGAAGTTAGAGGTATAGTTTGAGTGTGATATGAATATTGCACATACTATCAACTGGCTTATTTCATCTAAAATGAAGCAGTATAAAGGAGTATCTAAGTGTGACATTCACATACATGCAAATGAGCCTTGAGTATCTCTAATGTGTATTTTATGTACAATATAAACAAATTGGCTAGCGCACTACTTAATGTATCTACGAGACCCTCGATTATAAAGGCCAATTCAGATGTATATGATGCACATTATAATAAATGACGTGTCGTAATATGTATTTTCTCGCTCAAATGTTGTACTAATAAAGACATATTAAAACTCATTATAGAGCAGCTGTAGTATTTATGTCAAGAGCACCACGACATAATATATCAACTATCTCCTTTCTCTGACGTCATTACGTCAGCAATTCGAAGGAGTGAGATGACCAAATATGACAAGAGATTGATAGAGAGTGAAATCTGTAATGCACTATTGCATTATACTATCTTTAGACCGATCCCTTAATTTAAAGGAGGATTGATTTAATGCCTCGAGGTGAGCAGTACATATATAGTCCTTATGAGATGTGAGATGTTATAGGGTAAGATATATCGGTGATGTCGCGTTTACCGGAGTCCCATGTGCCTGCACAAAATCTCCATCTAGTGATCGAATTGAGGGAGTATTTGAACTCATATTTCACTAAAGCTTCATGCTTGATTATATATGAAGTGGATATGACTGATGGTAAAGATTGATCTCCTGAGGGCAGAATACATAATCTCATGCTATACTATCAAGAATCGAGGTTAAGTTCACATCAGAGTCCACGGTAATTATAGCTTTAGTAACAATTCTGTAAGCGAACACTTCAAAAACTATGCTTCTATCAGCACGATTGAGAGGGTATACAGATCTTATCACCTAGAGTTTTGACTTGTACTCATTTTATTAGGCAACTAAATGCACTTAATGCTCCTGTATGTAGCATAGTTCTCCCAACCTAATCCCACTCGACATAGCATTGCTAGGTTGCACTCTCAAGGACTAGCGAGTCACACGCGCTACGGTCTGCTGCACACTCGTGTAGACGTGATGACGAGTAAGTATATGAGTAGTCGAATCACTAGCACCGATGGTGTAGTGAGCGTACTAGAGCGCACGAGAAGGTGTATGGAGCCAACACTCGGAGAGAGGACAGCCTAGACCTGTGTACTTTAGAGGATAAACCCCCTATTTTTATAACACACGTTACTTTAAGGAGGTCGGCGGTGTAGGGCGTGTTGTGCTTGACTCAGCTAGAGCTTTCGAAAGCGACCAGTTCAGCCGACGAGAGCACATCACGTATATGAGGAGCGCTCGCATATGTTGAGAGGAGATAGTATAGCGCGAGCGAGGATCATCCGAGAATCTCTTTCTTGAGCTCGCACTCATGTAAAAATTTTGTAAGACACGACGAGCGCCACAGAGCTTAAATTGTGAGTGTTTTATAGTTACCATGTAGTCTAGGAGATAACGACTGACTGACTAGTCTATATAACTCACTATTCAGGCACTAAGCACTCAATTCACGCGATAATTACCTAATAAAGTATCAAAGTGAGTATTTCTGTATAGGTATTTGA
This sequence comes from Trachelipus rathkii, assembly GCA_015478945.1. NCBI lineage: Eukaryota > Metazoa > Arthropoda > Malacostraca > Isopoda > Trachelipodidae > Trachelipus > Trachelipus rathkii. Next base: position 4,396 of record JABUQX010022360.1, on the reverse strand, counting down.
GTTATTTACTAATATAAGTGATCCTACGTGAGTCTGTTTAAAAGCTTGATATTATCACTTAAACAACACTATAGGTTTAAATACTCACGAGACCGTTTAGCCTCTAGCCTCACCGTAATATTGTAGGAGAGCAAATAAGGTTTAAATTAGATGCAATAATAAGACTCTTTATATGTACAAAGATTTCTAGTTCGAAGGAACCCATAGAGTAGAAAATCCAGTGAATATAAACATAAAAAATAATAAAATTCTGAGATTAAGAAGAATAATTAAGAAATAATATTCAAATTAGATCAGTTTAATAATAATAAATGAATATATTATAAAGTGGGCAACAATCTGAAATTTTTTGGTATCCCTTTTGTATCAACATACTAACACACTCGTGTATATAGTGATATTGCTGAAAATGACACTCTCTATCATTTAGCCATTGAGGAACTAACAGTTAAAATACTGGTGGCGCTCGAGCATAGCTCAATGGTTATTGTTTACGTGCTGCTCGAGTGTCAATACTTAGAAGCAGATAGAGATTTTTGTTGGGCATCAACAGTGGAGCCCAAGTTCAATAGATTGTGTTAAGCCATTCAACACTTCACGTGTGGGGCAATAGCGTAATACGCGAGAACGCTCTCACATGATATCAGAGTTGCGTACAACCTCTCTCTTTCTCGATCTTCAAAATCAACAAGGGTGTGAGGGGTGTTCATGCGTCCTCAAGTAGCTCATTGCCTCAATGACCAGAGCCCTTATGTCCACACTAATCATCCTACTCCCTTCGCTCTCCTCTTCTTATCATCAATACACACCTACTTTCCATTCTTGTCCTAATATGAGAATCGTTCTTTGTAATTCATGACATTAACACCGAGTAGTGCATTCTATCTTTTGTGAGTGTCCGATTAACTAGCCAAAAGCTATTTCCCTCGTCCAGTATCCTCCCACTACACATTAACTCTTCATAGTCATACGCATTTACACATGGCGTATGACTGTCGTATATCACCATTTGCTTGCGAATTAATCACGAGCTTAATTTTCGTCTCTCGGAGGTCATCATTAACGCCGAGGATTCTGGAGTTCTGGAGTGATCTACCATCTCAGCGAGAGAGGCACCACCTTCCAACAAGACTTCAGTACAATTTCTGGTGATCTATAGTAAATCAACGACGCGTCCTTTCACACGTATTATTTGCGCACGTTCAAACAGAAATATCTTTTACTAATAATAGTTACACCGAGGAGCGAGGGTAGTTATGGAGGTAGCTAAGTAGGAGTAGGTACTAAACCCATAAACGGTGATCAAACTTATATCATATTATATGCACATTACGAAGGTATTATCTATGTGCACCTATATAGTGAATTATAACTATAGTGATGTGAATGGAGAGTGTGAGAATGAGAATAGATGACTTTTCTACTACAAATATCTCTTCTATGTGAGCAATACCCCTTATTATTTAACAGTGAGAGATAATAGATAACTAGAGGAGGCTCAAGATACAGCATACTTGAGCCATTATAATTGATATCGTATATAGTATAGCGACTTAATGCTTTCTATATTGAGTCCATAGAGTATTATATAGGGTCTATATTATAGATATATACATATTTAACTGATACTGGTTGTAGTAGGACATGTACTTGTCAGCTTGAGAGTAGGATTAGCTCTATTACTAACCATTTGAGAAAGATAGGGAGTCGCTGATCTGAAATGTCCGAAGTGGAGTTAATTGATCTCGTGTGGAGTAGAGTGGAGTATCTTCACTATTGTGTGTGATCGACTCATAGTTACGGGTACGTTTCCATGTGCGCAGGTTAATTTGTGTTTTGGAAAACTTTTCTTGACAGAAATTGGTTATTTTTTTATGAACAATAAATTTGAGTGCTGATAAACAGGATCAAAAAATTTTAAATATATAAAAAAAAGTAATTATTTAATAATATCTTCCTTATTCACGGGTCGTACGTTTGGCAGCTGCCGGAAGACAGAGTGTCGTCCTCGAATGATATTTTTTCTGTACTATAAAAATTACTAGATAGAAAGAATCTGTTACGGCAAAGTATATTCATGAAAGTTTGCTCGAAATTTACTGAATCGCCGATCCATATAGGTTACGGTGGCGGTTTACTGACTTAAGTCAGATTATATGATTTTTGTTATGTATACATTTAGAATCGCATTTTTAATATATGCCAAGATAAGCAGGAAATATAAACGTACTTGAAAATTCACTTGACACAATAAGAAAGTACTACACTTATAATGAAATTATATATGTGTTTTTTGTAAAAAAAAAAAAAAAAAGTGACATTATTATTATTATATTGACTAAATTTGAATTAATAAATTTAATATTTCTAAAAGAATTTTCCTTTAATAAAATTGGGGAATCTTTTTTATTAAAAAGAAATGCTTTTTTAACCACAAACATTCGAACGCAAAAGCCTCTCAAACTATTCATAGCTTAACTTAACTAAAATTGTATTGCAAAAGGTGGCTGCATTTTTTAGGATTTGGCCCACAGAATCTATATATGAAAACAAAAAAAAAAAAAAAAAAAAAAAATACGAACGAATTTACCCACAAATTATTTTTTACGTTAACCTTAGAATTCTTTCAAGCAATTAGCAGTAAATCCGTTTTCCTTTCTTCATGCAAAATGAACTTTTTTCCTTACTTTAATATTAAATTTTATATTTCCAAATTCGTATTTCTCATCAGGATCTTAATTAATTGCTAGTATTCATATATACTAACAATATATGAAAAAAAAAAAAGTAAAAAAAAACATTAACTGTGGCTGAAACTTATAAGGTCATATATATTATATTATATATAATATATATATATATAAATTTATATATATATATATAATAATATATATATATATTATATATATATATATATATATATATATATATATTATATATAATATATATATATTACACAAATTAATATATATTTCTCTTTTTCTTATCCCTTGGTGTATATTTTTAAGGTAAACCAACTTGTTTTTATATATATATAATAGTATATATATTATTATATATATATATATATTATATTATAATATATAATATATAATTATATATATATATATATATTATATTATAAAAATTTAATTATATTATTAAAAATATTTTATATACTCAGAGGTGGGCATAAGCGCAAAAGCGCAATTTGCTTTAGGTAAAAAATGTTCGCTTTTGCGTTTGCGCGAAATTTCTAAAAATGTGCGCAAGCGCAAATTTGCGCTCTATCTAAATAATTTTCGTTTGCGCTCTATCTAAAAATTTTTGCGCTTATATTATATATATATACTATATATAATATATAATATATATATAATATATATTATATATATATATATATATATATATATATATATATAAGATAAATCATAATATATAATCTCATAATATTTTTATGATTATAAAATTTATTATTAATTTATTATTATTATTATTAATTAATATAATAATAATAATAATATTATTATTATTATTATTATTATTATTATTTATTATTATTATTATTAATTATTAAATTATTCATTATTATTATTTTCTAGCCCAATTTACTTAAGTTTAATTTGGTTACTGTGATTTGCGATTAAACTTTTTATGCTTTGTGTTTAAATTGGGATAAAACAGATTGGAATAAGTGCTTTAGCAGAAATCTAGAACTGCAAACCGTGAAAGTCGTCGAAATGTATCTCTTGAAATTTTAGTGTGATGCCTCGGCCTGTACTTCCCATGTAAAAAGCAGCCAAGATTGGCCCCATCTTATCAAGTACTTTGGGTTGGGGCGAAGGAGTATTTGAGGGCAATAGAGTGATGTACAAGGGAAAGATTGAAATGTCCCAATGTAAAAAAAAACCTTCAGCTTTGAGCATTAAATCAACACAACTTGAAATCACACTACTTGATTGTATAACTTAGCACACCGATTACTTTTATTGAAATTTTATTTCTTTTAAATTTTAAAATTCAAACCAATTAAATATTTCACATATTTATTTACATGATAAAAGATTTTAGTTTTGTAACCTTTTTTTAGAAACATCCTTTTTTGCACAGAGAGAGCTGTGTACTGCAATTGAAGGAGGGTCATAAGCGGGGCCGGAGCTGCTCACCAGACATCCAGCAAAAAAGCGTCAGACCATCATTCTCCGGTCTATGTCGAAAATATTTAAACAGCAGAGAGGAGCTCTTGAGTTGCTTTATAAGTTAAGTGTTTTATTTTTAGTACAGGTTAACTATAAGCGATGTCACAGCTAACAGGTTAAAAAACTAACAGAATACAGTCCATACAAAAAATTTTGAATTTGAAATACCAAGTTTCATTTGTCATTAATATCATTTCTCATCAAATATTTTTGCTTAT
>JABUQX010022359.1:32500-38638 GCA_015478945.1 Trachelipus rathkii | reverse complement strand
ATACCTATAATACCTAGGATCTCTTCCTTTTAAATTAAGCACTCAGTCATATCTTATTGAAGACTGGGATGTAATGCAAAACTTCGTATTCAAAAACCTCAGCTGATCACCTCTAGCCAAAATTATTACTCTTATCTCTTGAGAGTATTCGCTTAAACCTTATTGTCTGACAGCCACAATTAGCATTTCCTGAACTGTTCCTCATTCTCGGTATTATATTCGGGTATGGGCGACATTGATTGTGATTAGGATTAAAAAAAGGCAGAACTCTCAAATGCAAACTAAGAACTCCCCGAAACATTTTAAACCTACTAATGCTAGTAAAGAAAAGTTATGACATGTCCAAGCTAAGAAGAGACGTATTAACCGATCTTAAATTTTTTCATTAACTCTAATTTTGGAATGCGGAGTCCGATCAAAAAACATTATTCACCCCGATACCTATCTAAACTGCAACAAGCAATTGGTTAAACACGAAAATTGTACTCTTCTCTTCAAGAAAATTCAATTCCAATGTCTCTGAAAGCATAGGAGATGTGCGATAAAAAAATGAAAGCAAATAAAGACTTGGGAACTTAACTGTCAGTAAAAAGCCCAATCCCTTTTTCCCAAATAAAAAACCTCGGTCTGTTATTTGAACTGGCTACCGGGGGGTTTTTAAACCAAGTACCATTGAAAGTCATTAACACTTCTTGAGATAAAACTAGGCGTAAAGAAACACAAAAACGAAAGACTGCTAAGACTATGTAGGATAGTATTCAAGAATCATATAAGTTAAAAAATGAATGACGAATTGGAAAACCAAAATGTAATGCAATTCGCTGAAAATCCAATCGTCTAATGCTAGTTTAATTAATTATACACTCAGGACTCGCCAAGCCCCCATAAAAATATACTTTACGTCTCTCAAATAGATATTTTTTTCCCCTTACATAAAATATTAAATTAAAAACTGTTTTTATTTGCTATTTATTTATTTTAATAAACCGAAAAAACTTTTTTATATATTATATTTTTTATAGCCTTTGAAAAGGAAAAATATTCTTGAGTTTAACCACCCACCCGTCTATTGATCAATTTGAGCAGGACATAACATCCATCAACCTGGTACTCCTGAGAGACAACCTTTGAGTCCCCCGGAGACACCCATATCGGTAACCACACAGCAACCCACACAAACACCACCACACACACTTACATTAGTGACCATAAACCCTTTAAACATGGCGGGAGGTGATGATGACAGGACGGAGAGAGAAAGAGAAAATGTGACGGCTGTGAACGTGAATAGGCTCTTTGCTCCCCTTAAATAAGTCCGCCTTCGCCGCATATATTAATATATATATTATATAATATATATATAATATAATATATATATATATATATATATAGATATATATATACTAATATATATATATATATAATATAACAAATATATATATAAATATATATAATATATATATAATATATATATATATATATATAAATATATATATATATATATATATAAATATATATATATATAATATATATAATATATAATATAATAATTAAAAAAAAAACCGGTATATTAATAATATATATATAATATAATATATATATATAATATAATATATATATATAATATATAATAATATATAATAATTATATATATATATATATTTACAATTTACAACCGCTCCCAGGAAGGCGTTCAAGGACCCTGAGTCACGGCCAAGCACTCTTTTCTGAATCTTCCTCATCTTCCAAACTCTATCTCCCCAGCTTCCGCACCGAACGGCAAATCCATGGTCTTCCAATGATTTCCTCCACGACTTTTCCCATTGTCTTCTAGGTCTTCCTCTTGTCAGTTTCCTCCGGTCCACTCCCAATCTCTTTTTGGTACCCTTCCCCTCTAAATCCTCTCCAGTTCCCCACTACCTCAACTACTGCATCCATCTTATTCAATAAATAGGCCATCACTCCACCTCCTCCTTATTCTTGCATTTCTCGGTCATGTCTCTCTCTAGTCTTTTTCCATTAATCGCTCTCAAACCCCGTACATCTCGCCGACTGTTATTCTACTATCCTCTCTTGTTGATCTACCCATGTCTTTCTCCCATATAGTTAAAAATCGTCTTAAGCCACACCTCAAAAAATCACCCTTTTCACTCCACACTCATTTGTCTATCCGATCATATGGGATACATGAGTCTTATCCGCTCCCTCAACTGAGCTATCGCCTACTTAGATTCTCTTGACATTCCTCCCTCTTTCCAAAACTCCACCCAAATAATTACATTTCTCCACCATCTTATCTCAGGTCCCCTCCACCTCTGTTCTCAACTCTCTTCCTCCTTCTTTTCTACTGACTACCATGATCTCCGTCTTCTGATGTTATAGTTCCAAGCCGACCTCTCTCACCTGTGCAAAAACACAGTCACTACCCTCTCCTCAATCCTGTCTTTCCTCTTCGCTCCAGCACGCCAAGTACCGACATAGGCCAAAATAGTCACCTCCAAAATCTCCGATTCTTCTCTCACTTCTTTTCATAACATTCCAAACAAGAAGATACAAACAAATGGTAACAACAAGCTTCTGTTAACCCATGTTCTCACCTCAAACCATTTCTATTCCCATATTCTTTCTACATTAACTTGCTATTCTGATACAAACTTCCCAGAGCTCCTTATCAACTTCTACCCACTTCATATTCTCTCTCTCTCAGCATTCTCCAAAGTCTCTCTCTAGCACTGAATCGAAAGCTTTCTTCAGATCTCATGAAAGCCTATATATGCTCGTTTGTTGGAATTCCCATACCGTTCAAACGAACCAGACAACAGGAGATCCGTCGCTGTTTCTTTTCTTTCTATATTCCGTGATTGTCTTCCCCAGCTGGCTCATTACAGATTTCTCAACCTCTTCTCTAAAATTTCTCTCATATGTTGCCAGATCGTTCAACCAAGGAGATTCCTCCTTAGTTTTTGGCAGTCTTATCTGTATCTCTTTTTTCCTTTAATATTGCATTATAATTGACTTTCCCCATCCTCCTGGTACTTCACTCTCGTTCCAACACCCATTAAACAGTTCAAAAAAAATTCTTCTTGCATTTTTCTCTCCCATCCCTCTTTTTCCGATTCTATGGTACCCACCTTTCACCTGGCCTTACCTTCTCATGCTTCAGACCACCTCTAATTCTCCAATTAGTACTCCCCCATCCTCATCTTCCTCTCCCCCACCATCTCTTCTCCCTCTACCCCTGTTCATTCAGCCTTTAGCAATTCACTTAAAGCTCCTCCATTCTTCCTGTATGCTTCTTATGATTCACCAAAACCTCCCCTCTTTATACTTGATGTGACACTTTCCTCTGATCCTCAATAGTTTTTTACCAGGTCTTAAAAATCTTCGCCACTCCTCCCATTTTTTCATCATTTCTTCCGGCCTCTGCTTTGCAGCTTCTTCTTTACTCTTCTTTTCACTCTCTCTGCATCAGTCTTCCTCAAATATCTCCTAGCTAGAGCCCTTGTTTGTGTACGGTCATTCAGCCACCTTTTCATCAATATCTCACCCCCCGGCACACTGTCGACTTTCCTCTTTATATGCCTTCTTCACCTTTATCACAGTCTACCACTGTGTAAAATAATCTGTCATATTCTCGTTCCTCCTCTACCCATCTTTCCTAGGCTTCCTCTCTTAACCCTTCTTCGTTTCTTTATCTTCATTCATCTTTTCATCCTTCTAATTGTTCTAATTTCTTCATTATATTTTCAAATATATCGTTATCTTGTCACATTCTCTCAGTGATTCCACTTTCAAATCACATTTCCTCTTCTTATCTGCAACTCATTCTGCCGCCATAGTCACACCACACGCGTCCGTCCATCAACAATCTTATATCTGGAATCCCATGTACCCAGTATTACTTAACAGTCCTTATATCCTACCATTCAATGATATCATATAGCCTATAATTAATCTCTGATCAAATATTCCTGTTATTATTCATAACCTTGGCAAACTTAGTGAAGCCCTCGGTTTTCTTTTGAAAAAAAACGCCATTCATGTGATCTCAATCCTTCCTCAGACAGAAATCTATCTAGCCATCTCTCCTCAAATTATTCCTACCTCCTCTCCAACTGTCCTACCATTGTCCACCCCTCTTTCTCCTATCCCACTCGTGCTGCATTAAATTCCATCAAAACATACATCCTCCCCCTTCCCGTCTACATTCTCCTCCAAATCCTATGAACTCTTTTTCTTTCCGATGCCCTTTGCGCTAAATATACATGGATAAGTTTGACGCTCTTCCTGATAAAAGGCACAATAAGTCTTAAACTCGAAGTCTTAATAACTGGAACAATCTTCGTCGCCATATAAGCCATAGGCTTCATCCCTCCTCACCCCTTATATAAATCAATCATATCCGCCTCCATATCTTCCTCTCTATTTCTCTTCATATCGCATTGTCCATTCCACACCGTCAATAATCCTCCCTTCCCTCATCATTCCAGATCTCCCCCTCTTTCCACCATATCGTCGCAATATAACCGTTAGCGCATCTAATCTCAAAAGAATATTTCCCAAATTCCTGGCCAAAATCGTTTTCGTCTGACCTAAAGTCTGTCTACTCCTAGCCGAAGAAAAAATAACTAATAATAATAATATATAATATATATAATAAATATATATATATTATATATATATATATATATATATATATATATATATATATATATATAAATATACTATAATAATATAATATATAATATATATATATATTATTAATATTTAAAAATTCTGGTAAAAAACTAAAATTCGCCATAAAATAAAAAAAATACAATGTAGTAACACAGGGAGTTCCGTGGTAGAGTAACGAGTAAAGTAACGGAAAAAACACCCTGTTACCAATTTTTGAAAAAAGGGCTTAATTCTAGAAATATTTAACCTTTACGTATAACACTACATTATTAATAATCCGCATTGTAATTAATTGACCTTTATAGTATACCCCTTTACATTACCACACATATAACGACAGCCACGTTACTTAACCCTTACATGTAACGCGTTACTGCCCACCCTTAATATTATCACTATAATAATTATATATATATTATATATATATATATATATATATAAATAATAATATATAATATAAATATATAATATAATATATATATATATATATATAATAATATATATATATAATAATTTATATTTATATAAGATTAATATATATATATATATACATAATATATATATATATATATATAATAATATATATATAATATTATATATATTAATATATTTATATATAATATAATTATATATATATTATATTATATAATATTATATAAATAGCAGCCCTCCATAGCCAAGTTTACACGAAGCCCGCCACTAATATACTATATAATAATATATAATATATATATATAATAATATATATTATAATATATATATATATAATAATAATATAGTATATATATTATATATATTATATATTAATATTATAATATATTAATATATATATATAATATATATAATATATAGTTTTACACTTGTTTTTAGAATGATACAAGTTTGCCAAAGTTCTAACTTTTAAGGGTTAAAAAAAAAATACTAGCCTGTTCATAGGCGCGGCTATATTCGCACCCCAGAATGCTGGCCCTTTGCTTAGTCCGCCTTTTTAAAAAATGTTGCGCCACAATTGATAGGTGCGCATAGGCGCAATTGCATAAGCGAAACCTTGTGGGCAACGCCCGCTTGATATCTATTTATAATATATTATATATATATATATATATTATATAAATAATATATTAATATTATAATAATAAAATATATATATATATATAATAAATATATATATAAATAATATATATATATATATATTATATATATATAATATTATAATATATATATATATATAGATAATATATATATATAAATATAATAATATATATATAGTAGAGTATTATTATAGAAAAAATTTATTATACTTTTATTATTATTTATTTATATTACAAAAATTCGTTTGCGAAATTTTTTTTTTTTAAAACGTAAAACTTAAATTGGCAGAACAATCGAATTGTTGATAATCGTCAAAATTATCATTATCGGAAAAAATTAATGCAATCGATATATAAAAAAATCGAAACA
>JABUQX010022359.1:17500-27500 GCA_015478945.1 Trachelipus rathkii | reverse complement strand
AATCTTAATTTTATTACATATAATTTAAATATCATAAATAAAGTAATAATGACAAGATATATTTTATTTATCAGAAGAAAATTTTAATAAATAAAAATGAAAATTAGACATGAATATTATTCAAACATATTATTGCATTAATATCCTTGATGTTAAAAGGCATTTTTAATTGGTGCTAAGAAATTATTTTAATATTGACTAACATATAATGTAGAACCCAATCATAGGAAATTTCTTTAAAAAAAATGACTCCGAGGAATCCAGATGTTATTCCAGCTACTGAAAGAAAAGTCCACCAAGGTCAAATGCAGATGTGAATGGGCAAAAAAAGATGGAGAGAAAAAAATCCGTAGTCTATATATTTCTACGAAGATTGAGAGAAGACCTAATTCTTTCGTGTTTTAGAGTCATCACGCGAGAAGTTTGATTTTTGTAAAAATAAAAAGTAAATTTTCTTACAGCACACATATATTGATGTAAATATTACTGATCATTTTCCTGTTTAAGTTTTATTTGATTTAAAAGATTTTACCCTATAAATATATTACATATAGAACGTACAGGGATGCAAAGCTTCGCGAATTTAAGGTTGGACTTGCTGAAGGATATGTCCAGCACTCACCAAATGCAATAATGCGAATATATTGATAAATGAGTTAAATGATTTAATTGATTCTTCAGGCAAAATATTCTCCCAAAAAACTAAGTTGAAACAAAAATCCATAAAAAGTCCCTGCGTTACACATGATCTTATTTTTGGTATTAGAAAAAAGCATAAACTTTGAAAAATGCAAAATGGGACTATTGCCGTTTGCTACAATTAAAAGTTAGAGAAATTTATTGAATTGCAATCTAAAATTGGCAAAACAAATATTTTAGTCATAAGTTCCGTAATGCAAAACAATTCAAAATAGACATGGAACACCATTTTCTTATTAAGCCTGCCCGCAACATAGGCGGCGACTCATATTAGTTTCCAAAGATATAATCCATCGTGCCATAGAAACTATCGCCCATATCAATATTACGTTTTTTTCAAATTTTTGAAGTGCATATTCGATAGAATTTATTTCTTCTTCTGGGACAATTTACTTTTTAACTTGTGCGAGTTTGGTTTTATGATGGGGAAAAGGAATACAGGACGCAGCTTCGATTTAATTTACGATTTAAACCACGTTCCTTCGGATGTTCTTCACAGTCGCTGTTTTCATCGATTTCTCAAAGGCATTTGATTTGGTTTCTCATCGAATTCTTTTATCAAAATTAGAAAAATATGGCATCGGTGGGTGCGCGTTGACTCTCTTGAGAAGCTATTTATGTGATCGAAGGAAATATGTGGAGGTTGATGCAAACAGTATCCATGATAAGAATTTTGGGAACTGACCTCCAGCAGGGTTCGTCAATGGGAGCCCTACTACTCATCACTTCTCAATCACGGTGTCAGGTTGAAGTGAAATTGGTTCTTATCTGGAGTCTCTAAATATAAATATCTAGGACTGCACCTGAGGAGGATCTAAATTTTAATCATTATATATTGAAGATAACCTTTTCAATTAACAAAGCGGATAGTTTAGTTTATATCCTGAGAAGATTCCTGAAGCCCGACCTACTGAGAAAAATCTATTTCTCGATCGTGTTCCCTCGAATGAGTTTGCATGTGCTGATATGAGGTGGATCGAATACTGCAACAATGAGACCTTTAAAAGTTTCTCTTAATAATGCGTTACGAAACATTTGCCTCGCTATGAACTTCCAGCACACTCGGGACATGTTTCATTGCCTTCGAATATTAACTATAGATAATCTTTATTGATTACGATTGTTGGAATTCATTTATGTGGTTGCAAATGATAGTGATAACTTGTTGGTGGATTTATTGAGTGAGATTCAGTGGTCACATTGCCATGAAACCAGGAGGAACTTGATTTCCCGATACTAGAATAGATATCAACAAAGATTTTTTTGTAACAAATGTCAAAGGAATGGTCTGGTGCTCCTGGTTTAATAAGGAAATCACCATCTTGGTCATGTCTTAAAAAAGATTCATGAACTATGTTTTTGTGGATGAACTTGTCACATAATTATGATATTAACTTGTAAAGCATCCTAAAATTATTTATGTAATGTCAATTTAATAAAGTCTAAAAGTCTAAAGCCAAATTAAGAAGACAGTTCAATGATAAAAAAGAGAAATGTAAAATAAATGTGAATAACTTTATCATTAGGAAGAATGAAACTCCGAATACGGTACAAGTCATTTATTAATGTCATTTTAAGTCCGGGTATAAAATGTAAAAATATAAATTCAATTAATTGCAGCAAAAATCATACATAACTTGTAATTCCTTTTTGCATTATCAAAAAAAAAAAAATTAAAATAATTGTCAATAATACCGTCGAAATATAACATAGAAATTAAGGAAATAAAAAAAAAATTTAATGTCATAAAATGCAAATATATTAAAAAAAAACTGAAAAATAAATTATAAAATTAAAAAAAAAATAAAAAAAATAATTTTCCTGCGTCATAAACATAAGAAAAACAAAACCTCTTAATACAATAAACGCATCCATTTAACACATCTAGGCCTTCACTTAAATATCTAGACTAAAGCTTCAGTCTCCTAAGCTACTACTCCACTACTATCTACCAGACCTACTAATGTAAGTAAATACTGCACTACTCTCTACCGACTACTAATATAAAGTATTACTTAATTCTAAATACAGTAAATTTATAATAATTCATATTTTTAAAATAATTTCAGGACTGTCGGTAACTAATCCAATGTTCATTTTTTAACACTAACCTTATAAAGATTCAAATGTTTTTATGTTTTCTGTGAAGTTGAAGCTTCGCCTGTGTGGGTTCGAAGGTGAACTTTTAAACTAATTTTATGATTAAAACATATATCACAGTAAGAACACTTATATGGTTTTTCACCCGTTGTGGTTCGAAAGGTGACTTAAATTAACCTTTATTTTCTAAAACTTTTATCACAGTACGAACCTTAATGGTTTTTCCCCGGGGGTGTGGTTTTCGAAAAAAAAAAAATGGTTGGGCGTGTTTCTAAACTTTTTTGATTAAAACTTTTATCACAGTGAGAACACTTAATTGTTTTTCACCCGTGTGGGTTCGAATGTGGTTTCTAAATAGGTTTCTGATTAAATTTATCACAGTAAGAACACTTAAATGGGTTTTCACCCGTGTGGGTTCGATGTGGTGTTTCTAAACTACTTTTTCTGATTAAAATTAATTCACAGTGAGAACAGCTTAAATGGTTTTTCACCCGTTGTGGGTTCGAATGTGGGTTTCTAAATGAGGTTTTTGATTAAATATTTATCACAGTAGCAACACTTAAATGGTTTTACCTGTGTGGGTTGAATGTCTTACTAAATTTCTTTTCTGATTAAAACTTTTATCATAGTGAGAAAACAAAAAAATTTTTTCAACCCGTGTGGGTTAGATGTGGGTCTCTTCTATAAATAGGTTTCTGATTAAAACTTTTATCACAGTACGAACACTTAAATGGTTTTTCACCCGTGTGGGTTCGAATGTGTGTTTCTAAACTACTTTTCTGATTAAAACTTTTATCACAGTAAGAACACTTAAATGGTTTTTCACCCGTGTGGGTTCGAATGTGGGTTTCTAAATGAGGTTTCTGATTAAAACTTTTCTCACAGTAAGAACACTTAAATGGTTTTTCACCCGTGTGGGTTCGAATGTGGGTTTCTAAATGCTGTTTACGACTATACCTTTTATCACAGTAAGAGCACTTAAATGGTTTTTCACCCGTGTGGGTTCGAGTGTGCTTCATAACAAATTTTGCCTGTGGTAAGACGCCTTCTGCTTCAACTTTCACTGAAATAAAATACACATACATATAATAAATAAGTCATTTAAAAGAAATAACAAACAAAAGTTGTGGAATGAGAAAAGAATAAGTTTAAAATTAAAAAAATATAATTTTAATTCACCCTCATTATAATTTTAGTCAGCTAAATAAATTTAAATATTAGTTACGACTCATAATTTGAGAAGTTATAAGGTTTTTGAACCAGATTATGAAAGGTAATAACGTCATTAAAACAATGACGTCAAATCAGAAATAATCGCTCATAATCTGAAAACAACAATAAATTTTTATGACTCCCGAGAGCAGGCTATGCCTAGCTAACACGAACGTCGACTCCGAGAATGCTTTTGTAATACAAAAATTGTGATTGATTGAGAGCGTGTTTCAAACATTTTTAAACTATGACGTCAGTCATATCATCATGAAAAATCATTAATCCATAATTTTAATAAGTGCGCAGAAACGCATCTATTTACTAACAGTATTTTCTCTAGAATAAGTACTTCCTGTTGGTGTTCCCATCATCGTTATTTGCAATATTAATAATAATAATAATAATAATAATAATAATAATAATAATAATAATAATAATAATAATAATAAAAATAATAATAATAATCTACTGAAACTGATGCAAAAAAAAAAAAACATCTTTTATATATGAATAAAATCGACTTGGTTAGATTTATTAATTCTGCATCATTAATTAAAATATTAATCCCATTTTAACGTTTAAAAGTACTATAAAGTCTCTCCTCTTTTAAAATTATTATCATAGCTTGAATTCGTCTTCCACTTTATCTCAATTAAAACTCAGGAAGGATATAATTTAATATCACAGGACAGAATTACAAGAGTTTTACGGTTCAAGGTTTGCTCTGTAGTGGACATTTCAGGTGGTCATGCCTGAGGTATGGTATTGTTTGGGTATGCGAACTAGAGTTATTTGGGAATGAATGTGTTTAGAGATAGGAATGTCTGAGGGTGGGTGAGGAAAGAGTGCTGAATTTGTTAAGAGTATCATTATGCCTGTGATTTTTATTTTCTTTTGGTGCTGGGGGTAGTTGTAATGTTTGATGCAGAGTTGTGTGGTGTGAAGAAAGGGATAAATGAAAGTACGTTGAGACAGTTTGGTCATGTGGAAAGGATGGATGATAGTCGGTTGGTTAAGCGGATGTATAGTGGTGAGTGTGCTGGGAATCGACCGGCTGGTAGACTGAAGAGAAAGTGGGTTGAGTTAGTATTGGCATAGGCGAGAAGAAAGGTTCATAAGAGGAGTGAATGGCGGGGTTTTGTGAGGGGGTATGGTTGTGGACTTTGCCCAGGGGATGAACCCCACATTGACGAGATACCACAGTGAGGTCCGTCGCGGTCTCGTGAAGCCTTGGGGCAAATTTTTCTGATTGCGACGATTTCTCACTGGGGATATAAAGGGAACGGTAAAAGGGGGGTGGCGGGGGGCTTTCTTTTAGACATGCGTCATGTTCCTCTACTACTACTATCTGGAGATAGGAGCAAGATAATAATAATAATAATAATAATAATAATAATAATAATAATAATTACATATACAGGGTCCAGCAGCCAATCCTGACGGGTTTGAGTGGGGATAGAGGGAGGTATGGGCAGTGCAAGGGGGAGAGGGTTGGTCTCATCGGCTCACCACCAACGGTATCACCATCACTTCTAAACTCGATTTGAGTTTACATTCAAAATTGCAATGATCACCTTTAAACTTCTTACCTCGTGACTTCGAATGAAGTTCCAACTCATCTTTTTCATGATTTTTCAAATCTTTGTTTTTAATCTTTTGGTTCTTTCTTCTTGACGACTGGGTTCGTTTCATTAAGAGCGGCTTTTTACTTTTGGGTTCTTCACTTCTCTTCATGGTTACATCACTATGTGAGTCTACAAAATTAATTAAAAGGTAAAATAATATAAAACCATGAAATATTATATTTTTTCATTTTTTTTATTTGTAAAAACATGGGTAATAAATAATAAAAAATTTAAAACAACTGAAATTATTATAACTCTCACATAATAATAATAATAATAATAATAATAATAATAATAATAATAATAATAATAATAATAATAATAATAATAATGTGAGAAAAGCATGTACGGCAAGATGAAAAATTTATTTATTGTATAAATCAATCAGTAAATGATAAATGATAATAACTAAATTTAATTTCCTATACATTTTTATTTATTAGTTAAAAAGAAATCTGCAAAGCTGTTTTTTTTCTGTCTTTCAATGGTAGCAGAGAGCAAGTCAATGAAATTCAGAAAGGAACAAGAAGGAGTTTAATGTCATAAACTCAGAAAGAAGAAAGAATCAGAAAATTTTGATGAATATAAAAATAGATCAGAAATTGTGGATGTTATTAGAAGAATGAAAGACGTAACTCCCTGGCTTAGAGCTATAGGTTAAATTATCAGGAAAGGTGTTTGAAGCAATAAGAGGTTTGAACTATGAGGAAATATGCTTTCGGGGAGAAAATTAAGATTAAAAAAAGTAATAAACTTTTCCCACACAAAAAAATTATTTCCCAATCTCTTGAATTCCCTCTCATTACTGATTTCAAAAGGGTCTTATCTTGAAACAGAAGGGAATTATAGGATTTCAAAAAAACTGATGATTGACCTTCCAATATTGTGACCCTTGTAACTTGGAAACTAAAGTCACACAAAATTTTTATCACAATAGTGATAAAATAATAATTTATTAAAATAATAAATTTCGCAAAAGAAAATGGTTCAAACTCATAAGAAACACAAATAAAACCTTTTAATTCTCTATTCTTACCAGACTTTCTTCTAACCGAGAAATTTGTTCAATATTTTGATCAGTCTCCAAATATTCTTCATCAAAAGTCAATGGCTCATCTTTTATTTCAATTTCATCTTTGACATGTATCAGTGAGTAAATTATTTCTTTCTGTGGAAAAAATAAATTTGAAAATGATAAGTTAATAATAATAATAATAATAATAATAATAATAATAATAATAATAATAATAATAATAATAATAATAATAATAATAATAATAATTTGTTAAATTATTCCACTATCAAAATGGACATAGTCAAAATATTTAAATTTCAACATATTAAGCAACTTCGCAAATTCATCTAAAAGTTTCCTTAAAAAAGACAAAAACAGAAAATCCTTCGTCCAAACTTTGTCAGTAAAAAAAATCATATCCACTTCTCAGAAAGTGTCCTTAAGTCAGAACAATTCTAAAGAAGGAGGCTTACAGCCTTCCTGGAGGGGAAATATTGCAACAAACGCAAGTCTTTGACAATGGTTTAAGTCTTGAAGAAAGGATTTTGATGGGAATTGTTTTCTTTCTAACTTTGAAATGAAAAAGAATTTGAAGAAGCGACTCTTGAGAGAAGTCTGCAACTCTTACACTTTGAACCTCCAGGAAGGCTGTAAGCCTCCTTCTTTAGAGTTGCTTGGACTTAAGGACACTCTTTCTGAATATTGGATATGAATTTTTTTTACTGACGAAGTTTGGATGAAGAATATTCTGTTTGTCTTTTTTTTTTTAAGAAACTTTTTAGAAGAATTTGTGAAGTTACTTAATATTTTGAAATTTAAATTTGTTGGCTATATAATAATAAAAATAATTAATTCCTTACCGGAAGTTCTTCCAACCATGAATTTTGTTCAAAGCTTTGACCATTGTTTCTGAAATCATCTGAACTTTCTAAGAGTTCATCCTTAATTTTAATTTCACTCTTAGTATCCATAATAATCAACTCAAAATTTACTTTATTAAAATATCTCAAAGAGACAAAACCTTTCCTGCTTGATAAAACAATTAAAATGTTTATAATAATCTTCATTGAAAGGTCTTAATTTTTTCTAAATGATGAAGATAAAATATAGCCTATACAAATGTAGGCCCTACAGTCAAAACTGATTTTTGTTTTCTTTATTTATTTATTTAGTTATTTATTTATTTTGAGCTTCATTGATTTTTAATTTTTATAGTAGCTTTAGTTCCCAGGGTTTGAGGTGGATATTGTGTATGGACCATTTGCTCGTAAGTTTTTGGGGTTTATGATGGTGTTGAGTACCTTAAGTGGAGTGAGTGGGGAGATTCTTGGTGGTTCTTTAATTTTCTAGGTATTTTTAATTGTCAATCTATTAATCTATTGGTGGGTGTTGTGTTTGTGGTGTATTTTTTTTAATTGTTCAGAATATTTTTGTTGTCTTGGCTTTAAGGTTTGCGTGTAACGTTGCCAGTTTTTATTCGTATTCAAGTTGATTAAGTTGTTTATTCTATTGTCGAGATCTATGATTACGTTGTCTATTTTGTCGAAGGGAGTTTCTTTATTTTATTAGGGTGTCTATTTCGGGTGAAAAGTTGGAATTGAAATGTTATTACGTAGCCATTGGGAATATATTTTTTGATGCCTTTAGAATGGTTTTATTGAAGTGTTGTATTGCTTTGTTGAGAGAAGTAAAGTTCGCTGTTTGGAAGGATTGCAGTTCTTGTTCTATAAAATCAGTGGAAGCTTCCCACCTTCCGTTCTTACAGTTAGTGTACGTTCTTTTAAAGGATTTACGTGTGGGGTGTTTATGTTGAATTGTAATTAGTATTGGGATACGATCCAAGGATAAAGCTTGAAAGGTTTGCCATGTTTTGGTAACCTGGATTTGGAGGGGAAGAAAAGGACACGTCGGGGATGTGGGGTTCTGATTATGTTGGAATGGTTGTCGAGTACTTTGGTTTATTATGTATCAATAAAATTGTTAAATAACAATATAACCAAGATTATAAACTATTTGATTACTATAATTTGAATGTACTATTCAAAGAATAATTGTTATAAATTTTAGTAGTACTGTTTACATCAACACTCGTGGCTTCAGCACTACCAACATCAGTCCTTATTATTATAAATATCACTACAACGATGAAACCAGGACAACGACTATTTGAATACTAAAATTGGGATGCATTATTTAAAGTTTACCTTATCAATAATAGCAAATTTATCAACATCACCAGTGGCTCTAGCACTACCACCATCAGTCTTGTCACTATAAATATTAATTATCATTATTTTTATTATTATTATTTAAAAAATATTATTATTATTATTATTTGATATTAATATCATCTTCATCTCTTACTGCTATTTTAATCTTACTATCTCCCATTATTATTATCACCATTATTATTGTCATTTGTTGTAGATATCCTTTTTTCTCTTCTTCTTTTATGTTGTGAGGTTCAAATAGCCATCTCCCAAGAACCTTGTTTAGGTCTTCTGCATGTGGTCTTTGGAGATCAATGGAGTTATTTCTAAGATCTTCATATTCTGGGCAGACACAAATGAAGTGTGTCAGCTCTTCCTCAACACCACACATGTCACAGTTGATTTCATGATTGAAAATGTTTCTCCCATTTTATGCGGTCCCAGTCACCCCGCTGACGGCTACTCTAAAAAAAAAATAATGAAGAATAAAAAAAATAAACACTGGCGGTATCTTTAGGAAAAAAAGTTATGGCATCTCAAAGTTGTTAAAACTCTCAAAGACTTTTCATTTTTGTCCATCCAGGTTAGGTCTCATTTTAGGCTCTCTAGTTCAGGTTATGTTTTGTTAAGTACTATACACAGAGAAAATATATATAGCGTTAGGCGAGGTGACTGGGCCCACCTTTTTTAGAGGGGGGTGATTCGGTCCACTCTAAATAAAAAAAAAAAAATTAAAAAAAGAAAATATTTTTTTCGCTTATTTAAATGCCTTTCAATAGAATTTCACTTTTGAAAAATGTAAGTTTTTTTTAACTATTATAAAATAAAAAATTGTGGATGGATTTTAATTATTTTTTCAGTATATACACTCGAGTATGTTAGCTTTAAACTGGCAAAGTAAATTTTTGTTCCAAACAGTGCATAGTGGTTAAATCACTGGGCCTAACTTGGCCCGATTCACCCCCATAAAAAGGAATATAAAAGTTGATTGTTACTTCTTATTTTTATAATTCATTATTGAACATTTTTATTACATATAGCTAATTTTAATATAAATAAACAGTTACTTATATAAGGTAAAAATTAAAATAAAAAATGAAATTTATATGAAAAATATGAATTGCAAAAAATGTCAAAAT
>JABUQX010022359.1:0-7500 GCA_015478945.1 Trachelipus rathkii | reverse complement strand
GGGAGGCAGAAGGCCAGATAGCCGAGACTATCTAATGGGACCTCTCACCAGATCCACTGAGTGTGAGTAGGGGTTGAACTCCAGATCCACTGAGAGTCCTGGAAACTCCAATGAGTTGGGAACCAGATCCACTGAGTTTCGGGGAGGCAGAAGGCAGATAGCCCGAGACTATCTAATGGACCTCTCACCAGATCCAGCTGAGTGGGAGTAGGGGTTGAACTCAGATCCACTGAGAGTCCTGAATCCAATGACTAGTTGGGAACCAGATCCACGAGTTTCGGGGAGGCAGAAGGCCAGATAGCCGAGACTATCTAATGGGACCTCTCACCAGCCACTGAGTGAGTAGGGGTTGAACTCCAGATCCACTGAGAGTCCTGGAACTCCAATGAGGTTTGGGAACCAGATCTGACACTGAGTTTCGGGGGGAGGCAGAAGGCCAGATAGCCGAGACTATCTAATGGGACCTCTCACCAGATCCACTGAGTGAGTAGGGGTTGAACTCCAGATCCACTGAGAGTCCTGGAACTCCAATGAGTTGGGAACCAGATCCACTGAGTTCGGGGGAGGCAGAAGGCCAGATAGCCGAGACTATCTAATGGGACCTCTCACCAGATCCACTGAGTGAGTAGGGGTTGAACTCCAGATCCACTGAGAGTCCTAGGAAAGGTTCGGCTGAGAGACAAATGTCGCTCTAAGGTAGCTTGGCTACAGTTGCCTTTGTGAGAGAGCTTTGCTTTCTGAAATCCTCAAATCTCGTGCCTCTTATATTCGTCAAAGAAGTTTAAACAAGTAAATTATTAACTATAATGAAACAATTCTTAAATATTATTCGTACAATCTAAAGAAATTAATTCTATTGAAATAAGTCAAAATTATTCGTACTTCCTTGAAAATAAAGGGTAACTAATTTATATTTAATAGCTAAGAAAAATGTATTTATTTACAAGCTTAAAAGAAACGTTATAACGCCTAATATTATTCTTATCATTAATATTCCTTTATGGACAACTGAAAATGACTAAATATTACTATTTATATCCTAAAACCAATTATATAAGCCTTGAAAAACTTTAAAATAGCATTTGTGGAAGGTAAATCGAAAATGATGCTTTGATGACGTCACAACGCTTTGTTGACGTCACAATCCTAAATTCTTCAAGAAAACAACGAAAAGCTTTTAGACCAATTTAGGCTTATTTAATTAATTTTAGACACTTAAAGTATCTTAATAATATTATTATATGTTATATAAATACATTATTTATTAACTCAATAATCTTTTATTGTCTAATTTCTTAATTAAATAAAATAGAATATTTGGAATACGTGACTTTCTGAGAAGGCAAATCATTGATCAAAATCGTAATGTTGCGGAGCTCAAAAAGATTTAAACAAATTCTTAATGATATTCTAATTTATACATTTCAAATTAAATCACTGTTCTTTTATATATAAAAAAAATAAGTATTCCATAAATAAATAAATAGATTTAATTTTATATTTAAGATCTAATATTGCCACACTCTCTTAAACGAACTTTTATATACACATTTACGAAATATTTGAGTTAAATAATTTTATCAGTAAGCGTCCTTTCTTTATGAATTTTTGGGTGACTTTTATATTTGATAAATATTTAGAAGCGATATAATTCTTAGTTTCTTTGTGAATTTATGGGTAACATTTATAATTTTACTATCCTAAAAGCTGAAATAAAAAAAAAGTTTACATTACCCTCTCTTTAAGATTTCAGCCTTTTAGGAGAAGGAAAATTGAATCACTTATAACTTTTATTTACCTTATAAAGAAAAAAAAACAGATATCCAATTTATTACTATTACATAAGTTCGAAATCAGATAGAGATGAAGAAAGAGAAAAGTTAGAAATTTTGGTGGGAGAGTAAGGAGGAGTAGACCCTGGAGTAGACGTTCTTTGAGGAACATAGGGGGAGAGGTAAGAAGAAGAAGGTGAAGGATACAGAGAAGGAATAGAAGAGCAAGAAGACGAGCAATTTAGAGAAGAGGAAGGTATCATCTCAAATTTATAACCTTGTTCTACTTCTACGTTTTCTTCATCATGAATGGGCGAAATGGGTGCGGAAAGTTCGCCATGAGCTATTTCACTCAATCCTTCCATAATACTGTCAAAGGATACGGAAACGTCTATGCTAGAAGACGAATTTTGACTTTGATTATCTTCTATCATTACTTCCTTATTGCTTAGAGAATTCTCTTTATTATTAGTTTCTGATTTTTCTTTGATCAAGGGTTTCTTGAGCAATTGTTCTCTTAGAGTTGTGTAAGATCTTTTTGCCACAAGTTTTCTCAAATTTGGATTGTGAAGGCTGAGAGCTGGAGGAAATCTTATTTCTTTTATATAGTCGAAGTGGAAATAAATCCTCCACCATTTCATCTTCCTTACTTGTAATTCAATTTCTTTGATCTTTGTTTCCTTTGTTATTTTTATCAATTTATGTGTATCGTTTTCGATTGTGAAGTAGGTTTCGAACTTCTTATTTCTAAATGCTTTATGTATGTTCATAAAGACTTCTGATACTTGAAGGGTACATTCATTTCCGTGATATTGGTTTATAATGGATAGATATTCAATATCATTGGTAAATATTTGATTGTCAAAGGTTTTCTTCACTAATTTGAAATTTTTTCCATTCTTTCTGTAGTCCAGATTCACTGGCCACGATATGCCCTGATTTACACAATTTAAAAAAATCCTGCTAAGGCAGTTAAAGTTAATTTATTTTTATCCTGATTCATTTTTTTTTCTTTTTAATACCTTTCTTATAATAATAGAGTCCCTGTAATAAAAAAAAACAATAATTAAACAAATGTCTCGAAATAGCATGCATAAGTATAGGCCTATCTTATCATACTAGTTCTTTTCAGCGGCCTTACAATGGCGTTTCCTAGGAAATCTGACCATTTTGGATTAAACCAGCAAGGAATTTTGACTAGACCAGGTCAACCGCAAGACAAACCATAATAAGAGTAGTGGGTTAGACTTTCTTCTGCCATAGCCTGTAGCTATCTAATTCAACTAAATAAGAGAAGTTGGTCAGACTCTCTTCTGCCATAGCCTTATAGCTATTTAAATCATCTTACAAATAATTAATACTAAAACTATAATCATTATATTTAATACCTTGTATTCAATAGGTCTTCCTTGAACTCTATTATATTCTGGTACCTTTCCCTTAGACCTTAAATTATATCCATTATCTCTACCACTATTCCTATCATTATTATTATCATTATCACTATCAACATCATCACTATCATCATTATTATCATCATCATCGTTATTATCACTATTATTAATATCATCATTATTTTCATTATTATTATCATTATTGTTGTCAATAATATTTCTTGTGTAGTAATGTCTAAAATCTGTTTCTGATTCCGATTCTGATTCTAATTCTGATATATTGCTGTCATGCAACATTTCTTCAATTAGATTTTTGTTTAGGTTTTGATTAGTGTCATATTCAAAAAATGGAGAGTTGCACTCTTTTATTCTATTTATGTGTACTTTTTCGTCTCTTTTCGATAAGTCAAAGATTGGTTTTATATAATAATTAACTGGCGAGATTTTATCAATAATTCTATATGGTCCTAACCATCTAAGTTTTAATTTACTCCCCTTTCCAACTCTATAATTATCCTTTAAGAGTACTAAGTCTCCTATATTAAATTCTTTAAAATTTTTAGGTTTATAATATCTTTTTCGTTTATCCTGTCCCTTTTTGTGGCTGTTATAAGCTTGTTTGTATGCTTCATTTGTTTTTATAAAAAGATCTTGTTTAAAGCTTCTCCCATTATAATCATAATCCTTGGCTAGAGATATTATTTCTGACAACGGTAAAGTAGCGTCTCTTCCAAAAAATAAGAAAAAGGGAATTTCATTTATACTTGAATGATAAGAGGTGTTAAGAGCTAATGTTACAAATGGAAGATAACTATCCCAACTATTTAAACAACTATTATTTAAAGCAGAAGCTAAGGCAAATTTAATGCTTCTGTTACTTCTTTCGATATAAGGATTAGATTGTGCATGGAAGGTAGTAGTATGGTGGACTTTAATTTTATAGAATTCACAGACTTCCTTAAATAAATTAGAATGGAATTGAGTTCCATTATCTGCTGTAATATGAAGTGGGGCTGAGAATTTATTAACATAATCTATTAAACAATTTACTATGGATTCCTTTGTTATGTTAGGTATAGGGTATGTTTGAATGAATCTCGAAAAGTGATCTATTATTGAAAAAACATACTTATTGCCATTGTCAGAAACAGGTAAAGGACCCATAATATCGATACCCAACCATTTCCCTGGGGAAGTCATAGTTTGATAATTTTGAAGAGGGGCTTTAATATTTTTGTATGGAGAAAGTTTTTGACAAGTTAAACAATTTCTAACATAATTTTTGATGTCCTGAGACATATTAGGCCAATAGAACAGGCTTTCGGCCCTTTTAAGAGTTTTTAAAAATCCTGAATGGAAATTTAATTCAGAATCATGAACTATATAAAGGGCATCTTTTATTAAATTTTCTGGGATTATAAGAGTTTCTAAATAGGGTCTATTATTTATTTCTGTTCTAATAAAATATAAACAACCATTTATTATTGTGAATTTACTGAGATCAACATCACGATCAATTCCTTCTATATTGTTCTGCTCAAAATAATTGATTATCTTTCTCCATCTTAAATCCTTTAACTGTTCTTTTCTAATTTCTTCTGGGTTTAATTTTTGAAAATGATCTTCTTGGATATTTATGTTATTTATATTTTGTATACTTCTACTAATTGCATCGGGTATAACGTGTTCTTTTCCAGCTTTAAATTGTATATCAAAGTTGAATTCTGTAAGTAAGAGAGCCCATCTAGCAATTCTAGGAGTTACAGGTTTAAATTTAAATAAATATCTCAGTGCTTGGTGGTCTACTACTGCTGTAAATTTATGTCCATACAAATAGTAATCGAAATGCTTAATAGAATTGACTAAGGCTAAAGCTTCTCTCTCTGTGGTACTATAGTTTTGTTCTTGAGCTGATAACTTCCTAGAATAATAGGCTATTGGTCTATCTATTCCTTCTAATTCTTGAGTGATTACTGCTCCAATAGCACTTCCAGACGCGTCTGTATGGATTTTAAAGTGTTTACTAAAGTCCGGATGTATTAATATAGGTGAAGTTGTAAGTAATTCTTTTAATTTTAGAAAGGCTTCGTCTTCCACATTTGTCCAGATAAATTTAGAGTATTTCTTTGTTAAATTAGTCAAAGGTGCACAAATTTTTGAAAAGTCTTTTATGAAGCGTCTAAAATAAGATGCCATTCCTATGACCCTTCTAACAGCTTTAACGTTCTTTGGGGTTTCAAAATCCACAATCCCTTGAATTTTCATAGGATCAATCTGTATTCCTTTTTGTGAAATGATATGGCCAAGATATTTAACCGAATGTTGAGCAAATTTACACTTTTTTAACGAGAGTTTTAGCCCTGATTTTTGGTAAATTTCTAATATTTCCTCCAGTTGTTCTATGTGTTTTTCAAATGTGGAACTATATAAGATCAGATCGTCCATATATATATGGCAAAACTTTCCTAACACTTCTGAAAACAAAATAGATAGAGTACGACACCAGGTGGAAGGTGCTCCTACTAAGCCATAACACATTCTTATGTGTTGATAACTATTGTTATCAGGTCCCATAAAACTAGTTTTGTGTCTATCTTCTTGCTCTATTTCGATCTGATTAAATCCTTTTAAATTATCTAAAACTGTAAAGTATTTTGATCCGTTGAAAGATGTTAAAATCTCGTCAATTTTTGGCATTGCCATAACTTCTGTTTTTGTTACTTTATTTAATGAGCGAGCATCGAACACGAATCTATTTGTTCCATCTGATTTTTTAATTAATATTACTGGACTGCACCAAGGACTACTTGATTTCTCAATTAATCCAAGTTTAAGCATTTTATCTACATGTTCTTGCATTATTTCTTTTGTGGTATACGGAAGTCTATATTGGGGAGTATGAATTGGTTTGGAATCTCCAGTATCTATTTTATGTTTCAAGAGTTTACAAAGACCAATATCATCTGAAGTTTGAGCGAAAGCGTCTTTATTTTTGTTAAGTATTTCAATTATCTTCATTTGTTGGGTAGTTTCGAGATTATTTAAATTTAAATTATTTAAATCAAACGTTTTTTCTTTATTAATTAGATTCGGTATATTGATTTCATGCTCTTCAACTGGATATATGTCTCCTATTAATTCTTTTTTATTTAAAACTACTTCATGATCCAAATAGTTAGCTACAGTGAAAGGAGCTTGAAGATCATCATTTACATAAGCTAAAGTATTCCCTACTCTTATCCCTTCCATTTCACAATTAGGTTCTATAACTATTTCTTTATTCTTCCAATGTTCATTTACTTTACCGTATGTTTTAATGAATGATCTAGGAGGTAGCCTAACTTTATATTCAGTAGTTATTTTATCATAAGGAGTTTCATTTTTAACTATATTATAACAAAATGAATGACTATTTACAAGGTTGGTTATGGGCATCTTAGTCTTATTAACATATATATTTTCTTCATTAAAATCAAAAGTTACTTTTCCTAATCTCTTAAGAATATCTCTACCTATTAGTACATCTCCTGGAAATTGAGAATTTTCTATTATATATATTTCATGGGTTAAATTTACTTTTCCTATCTTTAAGGTTAATGAGATTTTTCCTATTATATTTAATATTTCACCAGAGACACCTGTTAATTTTAAATTTGACCTTTTAATTCTTTTAGATTTTTTTAGTTCATAAAGATCCATTTCAAGTAATTTAATTAAGGATTGATAATTTACCAAAGAAATTATTGACCCAGAGTCTAGGAAGGCGGCCATTTTGGTGTTATTAATTTTTACATTTATTATTGGATTATCATTTTGGCCTAAAATGGATCTTTTCATTAGTTTTTTGAGAAATTAGGATTTCCTCTATATCTCTGGTTAAGCTTTGGACAATTATATTTCTTATGGCCTGGTTCATTACAATGAAAGCATATTATTTGTGGGTATGGTAATCTATTATTTTGTATGTTATTTACGCTAATTGGTCTATTTTGGAAATTAGGTGGATTATAAGGTCTAATTTGAAAGTTATTTTGATTATATGATCTGTTAGGTGGGTTATGAAAATTATTTATTGTTCTTCTAGGTGATATTTTCTCCGCCTTTAAAGCTGATTGAACACAATTACTATATGAAGAGAATTCTTGAATACCTATAAGTTTTTTAATTTCATAGTTTAATCCATTAGTGAAAATAGAAATTAAGAATTGGTCTCTACTATCTATGTCATTAAACTCTGTTAAAATATCCATAACATCTTGACTTATCTCATCGATCTTATTAGCATAATCTTTTATATTTAAGTTACCCTGCTTTACATTTGTAAACTGGTTATA
>JABUQX010022358.1:32500-44980 GCA_015478945.1 Trachelipus rathkii | reverse complement strand
TAGTATTATATAATATATTATATAATATATTAATTATATTATAATTATATATATAGTATATCTATATATATATATATTATAATATATATCATAATATATATATATATATATATAATATAATACTATATATATAGAGAGAGAGAAGAGAGAGAGGAGAAAGCAAAATTCTTTCACATTTTCAAATTTATTCGTACGTTTCACGTGAACGAAAATTTTCGTACCCGTAAATTTTTCGGCGTATCTTCCGCTCGTACAACAAGGTATGATGCCAGCCTTTTCCTATATATTATTATATGGAATATGAAGATCTATGTATGCCCATAGCTTTGACATGTTTCTCTTTTAGAAATCAGCATAGGAAGGAAAGATTGTCAAATGAATTTAATTATATAATTGATTATTACCTATGTAGTTGATTATTCTTTTAAATTTATTTATAAATCAGTTTTTTTACACGTTCATATAAAATTTTAATAAGTTAGTATACTTTACGTAATATAATTCTATTAAAAAGGTCCTCAAAATTTATTGGGTAGGAGTACCTACCCTGACCTACCTATGATACGCCCCTATTTTATATATATTATTTTATATATGATAATATTATATATATATAATATATATATTATATATATATATAATATACTATAATTATATATATAGATATACAGCCCGGTGTATGTAGATGTCACCACGACACTAAAAAATCCTACACAAAGAAATACCAGACATAAACCCGATACAGTAGACTATAAGCATGGAAAATACAAGCATCCACTATATATCATATATATATATATAACTTTAGGATAAAATTAATAATAACTTAATTTTGTATTTGCCGGACAGCCTCATTATTTGCGGCTTCCAGATCCGGGTCCGGGTCCTGTGGGTCCCGGCTCCGGCTCCAGGACCCTAATCTTCGGCTCCGAACTCCGGCCTTCCAGGCCTCCTTCAAAGATTTCGGCTCCGATTACCGGCATCCATACCTCTTTCAAAAAAATTATTCCGGCTCCTGGTCCAGGCTCCGGCTCGACGGCTCAACCAAACCTCGCGGCTCCGATCCGCAGGCCCCTGACTATTAATGATATTACCAAGAAGTGTTCCATTAATTTTTAACTCCCAATTCTCTTTACAGTTACTACTTCTCTCGCTGAAAAATATTAATAAATTGGAGTTTATTAAATGTATACATGAATTTAAAATAAACATGGCTCTTTTAATGGGTGTTCCAAATAAATTTCAGAATGTTATAAATTTTATTTCCTTTAAAAGAGCTTTCGGGAGTTTATAACAAAAATCACATTATTGAGGTGATTTCTTTATTCTCTTTTCTTTATTATACAAAATTATTATATATATATATATATATATATTATATATTATATATATATTATACTATATATATATATAATATATATTATTATATATTATATATATATATATATATATATTATATATATTATAGTATCATATATATATATGAACTTTATCTGCAGACACGCAGTACAATTAATAGCTATATCAGTAAAACCCCTATTAAATGTAAAATTACATGCCAACGATAACACACTTTCCTTTTTTGGACAGTATTATAACAATGGACAACAATTGTTCTTTCCGATTACTACAGTATATAGAAAAACACTCATGTAGACTCTTACATTAAATTGGTATGTCCAATCATTCTCAAGCACAAAATTGGCCGTTGATCAATCTCAAATACTTAGCAGCGATTTAGGAATCTGTAGCCATCAGAACTTCGAGAAGAATTAAAGCACTATAAAGGACATATTTAAAATTCTACCACTACCAGAAACAATATATTACAAGGCACTAAATAAAGCAAAAAGAATCTTTTAGAACTATACGCAAGGAAACAACCCTGTAACAGAGGGGGAAAAAAAGATTTATATCAATATACCTACTGAAGAAACAAATAATGATAAGAAAATTACTACCCCAAAATATACACCCTGTAAAAAACATAAAAATAAACTGAAGGACAATCTACAAGCGAAATATCAAAGTAAACTCAACTCACGCTCACCATTCCAGGAATATACAAAATAAAATGCAATTCATGCCCAGACTTTTACATAGGAGAAACTATAGATATAAAAAGAAGAATATCTCAACATAAGCACGACCTTCAAAAAGGTACCCAAAATTCCGCTCTTGTCAAGCATAGGAACCTAAACAATCATCTTATTGACACAAAAAACTACCAAATCATTCAAAGAAACGGAAACCTATATAAAAGAAAACTGATAGAAAGTTTACTCATTTTTAATACCAAACTACAACATATGAATGCAATAGAAGGAGAAATAAAAATTAAAAATGGATCCTATACTTAATAATATATTACTGACTGAGAGGAAATGGAAGATCATCCTACAGAAGGTTATAGACAACCAACCAAGACCAAATTCGAATAGAAATTAGCTACATACAAATCGATTGGAAGCGCACGAAACCAGATTGAATAAAGTCAACAAAGACTGAAAGGCCTCTCTAAGTGATAGGTTTCCCATTCCCCATGTGTTTTAATGTATTATTTTTAATTAAATTGTCTATATTGTATTTAACATTGTATGGGGTTTTACGATATATATATATAAAAATATTTTTATATTTATATATGTTTATATATATATATATATATATATATATATATATATATATATATATCATATAGATTATTTTTATATATATATACTTATATATTATTAAATATTGAAGAATAAGTGTAAAAAGTCCGTTTTTTAAAAATAATAATATAATAATAGATAGATAATAATAATAATAATAAATAATAATAATAATAATAATAATAATCAATAATAATAATAATAATAATAAATAATAATATAAGGTATAATATAATAATATTAAAAATAATGTGATCTTCTCAATAAAGATCATGAGACTATACATATCGATTGCCTGGATCCGAACACATTTTTATTTGTTAAAAAGCCTAAAATAAAGTTTATCTTTAAATTTAAAAATAGCTTGAACCACATAAAAATATTAAAAACCGTCCTAACTATTTATTTAAATCTATGTAAAACCTAACCTAACTTAACCTAACCAAGCCTATATATACTCATATATATATATATATATATATATATATTTATATATATATATATATATATATTAATATATTAATATATTATTCATATATTATTATATATATAACAATATTATATTATATTTATCTTTCTGCTTCAACTTCCTCTTTGCCCCAAGATCGGGGGTAAGGTGCTGTACAAGGCTCGGAAAAGAAAGCAGTAGGAGGAACATGGACAAACGTCGAAGACAAGCCCAGGCCTTACCGCCCCCTTCCTGTACCATTAATTAGGAGAGGCCCGTCATAGACAGACAAATCCACCCTGAGCATCATGGGCCGCGACGGACCCTCACTAGGGTAAATTTCGTCAATGTAGGGTTCATCCCCTGAGCCAGGTGGGCCACAACCATGCCCCCATACAAAAACCCCGCCATTCTCTCTATCATGCCACCTTTTTCTCGCTTCTGCCAAACTCACATTTCTACTCTTCAGACATTCGATTTCACCGCTCAATCACTTCCTCTTCGCGCTCCCCAGCCGTCGGTTCCAACACACTTCCACCACATATACATCCGCTTAACCAAACCGACTATCATTCATCCTGTTCCACATGGACCAAACCATCTCAACATACTTTCATTTAATCTTCTCATTTACCCTTTCTTCACACCACACCCACTCTTTACAGATTTCTTTCCTCTCTTTATCAATTCTCTAACACCTAGCACACCCCTAAGATTGATCCATCTGAACACATTAGAATTGTGTAAGATCAGAATTCTTTTCACACCTAGCATGACCCATAGTCTCACTACCATACCATAACCACAGGTAACAACATCCCTCATGTAAGAACCCTAGCACACTCCAAGCTTAGTCCCTTTGCATTCACCAACGATATAAGAGTGCACCAGCCACCTTCCTGCCATTCACACTTTTCCTACTTACACTCTGCATCGTCCGTTCCCTTCTCATCCACATATACCCTAAATATTTTAAACTCAGACACTGGTTCTAGCTGCTCACCATTTCTAACAATAACTTCACACTGGGCAGTGTCCTCACTCCAACCAACCTTACTCTTATTCCACGATTACTTTTCAAGCCCTCCTTACACACCCTGCCAAATCTCTCTACCAATCCTTTCAACTCTCTTCAGATTCGCACACAGAACCAAATCATCCGCAGAAATAGTAGAGGCACCCCTCCACTCATCTCATTCTCACCAATTCTAACCCACCTTTCCTGCCTCCCCAACGTCGCAATTCTTTCAAACCCCATCCATACATATACAAATTTGAATAACCAAGGAGACATAACACAACCCCTGTCTTACTCCGCTATTTATCCTACTTAATCCACATTGACACCCTTTAATTTTAACACGCTTCACTATCGTCATAACATACTTTTGAATTCCATTCAGAGCCTACCACCACACCATATATCACTTAACACCTTGCCATAACGCTTCCCTATTAACTCTATCATACGCCTGTTGCAAATCATATTTTCAATATTTCTTGCTTCTCAATAAAACTTTTAATTCATTTGTTTCAATGTAAGATTTGATCCACACATCCCTCTACCACTCCTAAGCGCACCTTGTTCTTCACCAATCAGTCCTTCAGTCACTCGGGGACGCACTCTTTCGACCAACAATACCGCAATATACCTTCCCTACACACACTCAGCTAAACTTATTTCCCCCTATAAATTTCTACAGTTCCCCTTTTCCCCTTACCCTTAATATAAGCGTACTATTACCGCTCTCCATCAATCCCTTGGAAACTAATACCATCTATAAAACGCTTATACACACCTTCCAAATCAATTCAATCACCATCTCGCCTACCGTTCTTGATCATTTCCAGTAATTTCATCTATACTGCAGGATTTACCATTCTTCAACTTTTTCACTCTACCCATTACCTCCTCCATTACTCATACCTCATCCCCAAAATTATCTATTCCTTCTTGCACCATCAAACCACAACAATTTCACCTACACCTCTTCATATGTTAACTATTGTGGCAGATTCTCGAAGGTCTTTCCACACTCTCTCAACACCTAACTTCTCAGTTTACAAAAAGCCACCATCCCATATTCATTATATCTAAGCAGAATTCCCTTTATTCCCTCATTCTTAACCTTTCGCGCTTCCCTTCCAGAAGAGCTTCCTATTCCCTTGTAAGTTCCCATTCTTCCTCCTTAGTAACTGTTAGGTGTAGCTTTTACATATTTCTCTTACGTATACACCTTTTTAGTATTTCTTTTTTCCTCCTTATTATATTCCAAGCATTCTATTCTTTTGAGTCTTCATCAGTTGCTATCTTAGTACATTCACCACGCTTCTTTTTTTTTACCTTTACCGCTTTCATTCACCTCTTCATTCCACCAGGGATCAAAGAATTCACTGTTAACATTTCTTGACTTCTACTTAGAGCAGCATCCACATAGTTCCTTTTCCACTCCTTTCCATTTCTGACTCCATATGTATTAGAACTGTTCGCTCTCAACACCTTCCCATTCAAACCCTCTATAGCGAGCGCTCTTACATACTTATCCTTTATTACCTTGTTCACTTAACGTCTCACTCTTAATTTTACCTACTTCTTTCGTATCACCTTCCTCTCCACATCCAAGACCCAACTAACTTAATTTTAATAGAACAACATAATGATCCGATTAATCCCATTCCTAAACCCCTCACTGATTAACATTCAACACATACTTTAACATCTCCTTCACCAACACTAAAATCAATCATACTCTTCACTTCGAGTACCATCTCTACCAATACACCAACCTCTAGATATACTTATGGGATCAGCTTCTTGTTTTAAGAAAGTAATACTTACACACATACCTCTCTCTTCACAAAAATCAATCACTTACCTTTACCATTCTCATTTTCTCACCCACCCCAAAACCACCTGTTTATACCATCCCATTTTTTGATCACCTAATCCACCATTCAGGTCCCCAAACTTATCAAATCTGAAGGCTTACTCACCCTTCCAGAAACATCATTCAGATTATCCCAAAAATCGTACTCTTTCAACGTTTCCCTCAGATGGACATACGTCACAACCACACATGACCTGACCTATTTGCAAACTTAAATTTACCCATGAGGGAATTTCTAGGGGACTCAACACAATCAAAAGTCTACCCATTAGCTTCATACCACAGGTCACTCATCAAAATTTGCAACTCCTTCTCTTCCTCTCTCAATTTTCTCATTCCACACCCAGCACGCACACATTTCACATCATACCACTCAATTTCACCTTTTTCCTTTCATCTTTGTTGCAGTCACAGCGAGCAAAATTCAAATTTGCCCTTTCTAAATACATTTCATCACCTCTCTCCTCTGCTCCTCAACATTTATTATTCCTCTGACATTCATGTACGCATACGATTCATACAGTTTCGCGAAAGATAGAAGGCCATTGTACGGCAGATCACGACTTCTCCGAGGCCTTGCATTAGCATTCCTTGGCAAGAAATAGATGGTAGTAGGCAGCCAACCCAACATCACCGTCCCTTAGTGCTGCCTCGACACGCGGAATACGATCAGAAACCCTTGTGGGCAAATCTACTTCTCCCCCACACACAGGGATAATGATAGTTAAGGATGATCTGTTATGATAAAGAGGGTGGATTGAAAGAATGGAAAAATTTATGAAAAATGAGGGGGAAGAAAGAAGGTTGAAAGAAAGTGCATGTGGGTAAAATGCTAATGCACGCAACCTGCATAACAAATGCACTACACGGCTGGGGGTCGGAGGGTTACACACAAAAAGACCCGACTCTGCATGGCGTTCTCACAGCATCATGCACATTGCCCAGTTAACAAGAACATAACAGCCACTTGAGATCAAATACACCTTCCGTGTATATTATTATATATAGGTATATATATATATATATATATATATATATATATATATCATATATATAATATATTATATATATATATATATTATATATATATTTGTTGATATATATATATAAAACAAGTACCTCTAAATACATACTATATATACTATAGAAATATTATTATATTTATATATATATTATATAATATCGCCATTTGAATCCATTTTTATACGTGATATATTATATATAATTAAAAAAATCTACGGACAAACGCTGTTGAATTACCAAAATTTGTACTCACTGTTATAAACTTTCCAATAATAATATAGTTGTCCTTACCACTCTATCAATAAACCTGTTATAGCCTTAATTTTGCAGTTTTTATTTAACAAAACCAAGTAGGTGAGAATTGCCAGAGTTCAAATTATATACTATACAAACGATATTTATCAAAACCTTGTCCATTTACAATTTAAATGGTTCAATTGCGCAATCTTGGTTAGATTATGGTTATAGTACATTGCAATGCTACTTACTTTTCGTATAAACATTTGAGAAAGTAAAGAAAACGGTAAGAAGGATTCTAAAGCTATAAATTTAATGGATGGGTTGCACAATAATAATAATAATAATAATAATAATAATAATAATAATAATAATAATAATAATAATAATAATAATAATAATTATAATAATAATAATAATAATACAAATAAAAATAATAATAATATAATAATAATAATAATAATAATAATAAAAATAATTATAATATAATATAATCACTAATAACAATAATAATAATAATAATAATAATAATATCTCAAAGTAATTATATAAGCAAATAAATAAAACTAGTGATAATAATAGTTATAAAATATAAAATTTACTTAAAACCGATTCGAATATGTAAACTATTAAATAGTTAAAAGAGAAGCAAGTAAAAAAATAAAACTAATAAAAATGAAATATTTTTTTTAGTAGGTGTGGAGGAGCCGCTTTTCCACAGAAGAGGAGCAGCTGCTGAGTTGGAAAAACTATGTCAAGCAACTCGTGTATAAATTCAGTTAAATGCCGGTATTGCAGATTTAAATTTAAACAGCAGATTTAATACCCGTAGAAAACCTAAGAGGTTTTCACTTCTGAAGTGATGGGTGGTGGTACCTCGTTCCGATGGAGTCCCGGTGCTTCCTCAGCTCTTTCGAACCTTGGCGGATCTATCCCCGCTTCAAGAAGTACTACGTCCAATTGGGAGATAGACTGACTGTTCAGATTCTCATCCTGTCTATCAAACACTGGTGTGTGAATCCCTTAGCACGATTCAACCAATATGGTATTTATGTCTTCTACCAGCTTTTGTCTGAACAATTACAGTTCGATGGTAGGGCCAGCATCAGTGGTCGGTCACTCCGCCCCCTTTCCCCAGGATATCGGGAACCACTGGTCTTGCCAGGTCCAGAATAACCTGATAAAGGTTTTCATCCGGGTTTAATCTAGCGACTGCTGCCTCCACCATCCCCTTATATTTTGGACTCCGACTCCTGGCTTTTATGGCTTCCATGCTCCTGGACGAAATGAGAGGCAAGAACTTGATTCATTCTGTCCGTCGCCTCCGAACCGATAAATCGAGCATCCTCTGGCAAATA
Organism: Trachelipus rathkii; assembly: GCA_015478945.1. Classification (NCBI taxonomy): domain Eukaryota; kingdom Metazoa; phylum Arthropoda; class Malacostraca; order Isopoda; family Trachelipodidae; genus Trachelipus; species Trachelipus rathkii. Next base: position 36,372 of record JABUQX010022358.1, on the reverse strand, counting down.
TGGCCGTCTCTTCCTATGAAAGCATCGCGCCTTCACTTTACCAAGATCTTCGGCGGCCTCAGCGTGAAGCTCTTCTCCGGATGATCTGCACGATAGTGTACTCGCATCGCTGCGAGTTTCCGGAACTCACGCCCACAGGCAGAACACAGGACTCCAACGAGTGGTTCTCCGACTTCCTGCAGACCGCTCTTCCGACGGTCCATAAGAAGTATATAGAATGGGTTGAACATAGCTCTAATTGAAAAGTACTCACGAATGAGCAAAGTGCGGTGAATTTTAGTACACTGTTAAGCAGTTAGTGAATGTGAAACGCACGATCCCCACCCAAACCCTAGGAATTACCAACTCTTACTTATATACTTATTTTACTACAATTTCCTCTTGATTTCTTTAAGTGAGAGCACAGGAAAGACTTTTTATGAAACGGAAGCAGAGAAAAAAAGACTTATTTAATCGATTTTGATTGTATTTTGAAAAAAAAAAGAATTGTTTCAAATGGGGTGTGAGCCCCCATTTTTCATCCCAAGGTGTGGCGAAGCCCCACTTTAATGATCTTTTAAAGGTAATTTTCAACCTTTCTGTGAAATATAGACATTATTATTATTATTATTATTATTATTATTATTATTATTATTATTATTATTATTATTATTATTATTATTATTATTATTATTATTATTATTATTATTAATATTATTATTATTATTATTATTATTATTATTATTATTATTATTATTATTATTATTATTATTATTATTATTAGGAAAATATTAATATTCTTATAACTTAAGATTAAAAAAGAAGAAAATTAGTAAACAAGTAAGTTAAAAAAAAATCTCCTAACCTGATCAGAAAATATACTTTAAAAACGTAAAGAAATTAAGAATAAAAAACTTAAACAAAATAAAAACATTTAAGCAAAACTTAACAATTTAAATACGTAACTAAAAAGTAAATATAAATATAAATATACAAAAAATATATTATTTGACTCAATGTCGCAGAAAATTTCATTTTGAACCTGAACAGGACGAACGTTTTGGCTTCCTATTTCTTTTCTGAAATATATATATATATATATATATATATATATATATATATATATATATATATATATATATATATATATATATATATATATATATAATATATATAATATATATAATAATAATATATATATATATATTATATTATTATATATATATATATAATATATTAATATATTATAAATATATATATTATATATATAGTATATATATATATAATATATTATTAGTATATATATATAATATATATATATATTATATATATATATATAATTATTATATATATAATATATATATATATATATATATTTTAGAAATAGCGATAGAAATTAAAAATTAAAAAAAAATTCAAACACTTAATCAATGAGAAAATAAACCATCATGTAATCTGAATATATCTTTCACAGATATTCGCCAAGTCAGTTGAAATTAAACAAATTATTATTTTAAGAAAAAGAGAATAATAATAATAATGTGTAATAATAATAATTATAATTTGAGTCTTAACTGTGCTGCTTTCTATAATAAATAGACTGGCTGGGAGAATCCCGTGAGTCTTAAAGTACCCACACACACTGCATATCAAGACCCCGTTTGGGACATATCTGAAGGGACCATTTTTGTATTGTTTAGAATGTAGAAAATACTGCAAGGGATAATAATAAATATAATTACTTTATATATATATATATATATATATATATATATATAATATTATATATATAATATATATATATAAATATATATAATATATATATATATAATATGTATATATAGTAATATAATATATAATATAAAAAAAAAATATATATTTATATATATATATATATAATATATATATATATATATAATACAGAGGGTGGGCATCGTTACTACTCAAAAAAGTAGTTCTGGTTATCGTACTCCGTTACTCGGAAAAGTAGTTGCGTTATCGTTATTCCGTTTCTTTGAAAAGAAAAGTAACGAAAAGTGCCGTTACTCCGTTACTACTCCGTTACTTTTAGCTTTCAATATGACATTAAATTACGGTATCTTAGGCAATTTATTGGCTTGTGTATATTAAATTTTCAACATTATCATTAATTATTAAAAACATACCTTTCATTAAGACCCTTGCGCACTCAATAGACTTAGTCCTTTGCATCCACCAACGATATAATTGCACCAGCCACCTTCTGCCATTCACAGACTTTCCTACTACACTCTGCATCATCCGTCCCCTTTTCTCCAACATATACTATCTAAATATTTAAACCCAAGGACACTTGTATCCAGCGCTCATCCATCTAGCATAACTTGCACACACGAGGACTGTCCTCACTTTACAACCATAACCTTACTCTTATCTACGTTTACCTTCAAAACATCTCCTTTTACACACCCTGCAAAATCTCTCTACCAAACTCCTCTCAAACTCTTCTCAGATTCGCCACCAAAACAAATCATCCGCATATAATAGGTAGGGAATCTTCCACTCTCTTCCATTCTCCATCATTCTAAACGAGATTTTGGAGTTCGGAGCCGGGAGTTTTGGTAATTTTGAAAGAGAGTGGTAAGTCGGTGTCGGAGTCGGTAATTTTTGAAGAGGGTGGAGTTGGAGTCGGAAAATTTTGAAACGAATCCACAACCCTGATTCTAGACAACCATCCCTGCCATCTCACCTCTAAATTCTTTCATAACCCCATCCATATCAAATTGAATAACCAAGGAGACATTAGCACATCCCGCCTCCCTCCGCTATTAATATAAATAATCACTTTCAACTCCCATAACTTCTTAACACATTCGCTTTACCTATCGGTCCCATTAATAACTTTTTGATTAATTCAGAAGCTTACCATCAACACCATGTATCACTAACACCTCCATAGAGCTTCCCGTATTAATCATTTCATACGCCTGTTTGCATATTAAAATCTAAAACAAGTTATTCTTCTCTTCCGCTCATTTCTCAATTCATTTTTTTCTAATGTAAAGAATTTGGATCCCACACATCCTCTAACCACTTCAAAGCCACCTTGTTCTTCACTAATCAGTTCCTCAGTCAGTCACTCGACACTCTTTCGACCAAAATATATAAGTATATATCTTCCCTACCACACTTAATTAAACTAATTTCCCTATAATTCCTAAAGTTACCCTTATATAGGGTACTATTACTGCTCTCCCCATCCCTCGGAACTATGCTCCTCCATAACATTTTGCTACACAAACTTCCAAATCTCTGAATCATCACCATCTCGCCTCCGCTCTTGATCATTTCACCGGTAATTTCATCTATACCTGCAGATTTATTCATTCTTCAACTTTCTCGATCCTACAATTAACCTCTCCTTACTAATAGACCTCTATCGCCCAAATATACCTATTCCTTGCACCATCAAACCCACAACATTCACTATCACCTCTTCCAACTCATTCATTTATACTGCCAATGTTATCAGATTTTCGAAGTGTTCCCACCACACTCTAGTTAAATTTCTTCTCATCAGTTAACGAAAAGAACCATCCCTATTCATTATTCCATGCAAATTCCCCTTATTCCTTATATATATATAATATTTAATGATAACTAAATTCTAAAAATATAATCTATAAAAAAAAAAGGTTCATATATATATATATATATTATATATGATAAATTTTTATAATATATATATATATATATAATATATTACTATATATATATATATATATATATCTATATATATATATTATAAAAGTTTTTATTAACTTGATCGGGTGGTCAATTGGCCTATCACATTTCAAAGAAAGTCGAACAAAATGTAACGGACCTAAAAGTAACGGAGAAAAAAAATAACGGAA